>JAHREE010000209.1:1464746-1535936 GCA_033628505.1 Tringa tobata
GGGAAAGTCTGTCAGGCTGCGGAGGGACGGGCGGGAGGGAGGGGGAGGGCTGTGCCCCGTCTGAGGGGGTCACCAGAGCCCCGTGGTCCTTGGCAGAAACACGGAGTTTCCTCGGAGCAGAAATGCCAAGTTTGAGAATACCAACTCCTTTTTCTTTCCACCCACCCGTCCGTCTTGATGCTCTCTTTCTGTCTGCCGTAGGACAGGGAGCTTGAAGCAGATAAAATATATGGTCTTTTAAAGGGTCAGCTTTCCAGCTGGACGGCGACAGACAATGAGACATGAAGGGGCAGGAATGCCTGTTACTTTTGTGTACATGCCAGGCGTGCCTCTCTTAAAAACCAATTTTCAGTTCATCGCTAGAGAATTTCTCGTTTGCATTAGGGTATGAAATATTAAAATAATTGGATTACGACAATCTGTGGTCACATCTGACATCTGTTTACTCATGGGCTCTGACTGTTGCACCACTTCACTTCTAGACTGTTCAAGTAGCGCAGAGCAGGGTGTTGGTCTGGACCGAGGGGCTCTTGCGGGAGATTTATGTGTAAGGCTGATACTGCCCTGTATCCCGTCTCTTGACAGTTGGATGCTTCTGAGGACAGAGCTGAATCTGCAGAGAAGGCAGGTCTGGGATAATCAGTTCTCATGCTAGATCTTTTCCTAGTTTTAGAGACTCATTTAAAGCCTGAACTACAACATTTTACTTCTCTACAAATAGTCTTGTGTCAAAATCCTGGATGCACTTGTTGTGTGTTTAGTTTCTTTTAAATCTTATTTGGGCCTTGGCCTCCTGCAGCCATTAGTCTGTTAACAGTGTAATAACCCAGCAATAACCTCTTTGGCTTTCCATCTATCAGATGATGTCGTGCAGCATTGTACTGATCAAATAGGAAGCTATAACCAAGTATAACCAATATAGCTCTCTGAACAAGAGACTATGAAGTGCTTCTTAAGTAGTTAAGCAAGAATTCAAACTTATCTTTTAAAAAGTATATAAACATCTCTTTTTAAAAGTGTATATGTAGCATTTCCTGTTCATTTTAGTTCCTGAAAATAGCTGTATTAAAAAATGAGATATTTGGTTTTGGACTGATAGTGTCTTGAGGTGGCTGAAATCTACTATGGGAGCCTGCAAATACTGAGGATTGAAGCAAGCGTAAGGCTGGATAAAAATAGGTCTGGATTTTATTTTTTTTAAGTTTCTCACCCTCACCGTGGGTTTCATAATAAAATACAGGACTGTCCTTTAGTTTAAGAAATCAATAAATTCTGGCGTTTTCCATTTCCTTGTTCACATAGTTTTACTCAGAGTTATCTTTTTGTAAAGTTGAATATAGCAAGCAGATAAGGAAGTATGATTATCAGAATAAAGTACATAACTTTTGAAACTTTTCCAGTTTAAATGAAGCACATAACAAGATATTTCACATTTGTATGGTTGTATGTAATGCTAAAGATAAAAGAATATAGAGGTAGCATAAAAGAATTAAGAGCAATACTTTGAAATTTTCATCCTACATCTCATAATTCAGATTTAAGAATTGCTGCCACTCAGTGGCTGATAAAAACGTATAGAAAACTATTCTGTTACACAGCTATGATGTCTGTGTGGTTAATGAGTATGTTGTAAGGTAATTCTACTTGGTGAGTGTGCATGAGATAATTGCTCAGGAAGATGCTCGTATTGTTTTCACCAGCCAAGAGCTCATTCTGAAACTTTTTTCCATTTTTATATTTCATTAATTATAACCCACCTTTTCATTAGGCATAATTATACAGTAGGGTCATAATTTTCTTATTGAATGGAACAGTGAAATCGCATAATTCTGACTTTTTGATAGTTAAAAAGATACTCTGTAAAGAATGCGTTATTTTAAAGCTATAAACTATTTCTAAACTAGAAAACTTAGGAAACTTTGTGGCTACTTTTGTTAAAGAGAAATCTTCAGAAGAATCTCTCAAAGAGAACTTGGCTATCTGATGCTATGTAGATCAAGGAAATAACAATAAAACCTGGAAAGATGGTATCTTTTATTAAAATAACCGATTTCCTGGGAAAAGCATAGAAGCTTTCAGGCCTCTGAGTCTATTTTGATATCTAAAAGCCACAGCCGTTACAATTAAAGTTCATGTCAAATTGAGTACTTCAGGGCCTAATAGTTTCAATTAACCATCCATCCCGGTTTCCATTTGAAGGCCGCTGTCACCCGGCCTCTGTGCAGGGGCACGGATCCCCTGCCCTGTGGATGCGCTTCCCGTCCGGAGCTGGAGCCGGGCTCCGGCTGCTGCTCCCGAAAAGAGGAGCCCCTTCATCTCCTCTGGCTTCGCAGCAGCCGCGCTGCCACCGGAGGTGGGACTGTAGCACGTGTGGATGTATCAAAGTCCACTTCAGCCCGGTTAATGCCTCCAGGTCTCCGTGTGGACTGTGGAGTGTAAATACTTCACAGGAGTTAGCCAGCGCTGAGCTATGCACCTCCACCGGGTTCATTGACACAGGTATTTGAGTTCCCTAAAGCTAACTCAGGTGTGTCTCTTCGTGCTGCCGTCCAAATGCATTATGTGTCTGTAGTCCACCATCCCTTTCATTACTTCGATGAAGTATATACTTAACCTACTGTGAAAAGAACGGAGGGAAAAAGGACTAGGCTAGGGATTGAAATGTTTGTTGCAGATGAGTCACACCTGAATGTGAAAGATGACAAGAAGGGATTTACCAGTGGAGTCTGGGGGATGCCTGACTTTATTAGGAACCAAATTCCTCTGTTAATCATCCGCTGCTGAGAAAGGTAATGCCATTTTTACTCCAGAATTATCCTTGCATTAAATGCAGCTTCTCCATTCAGGTTCGCAGGTTCTGTCCAAAAGTCTTCTAAAAAGTGACAAAAACAGTTCGTGTTCCAGTAGTTTTAACTGTTTGTCTTGCTACGTGACAAAACTTTCAGTTCTGACATGTCGAAAGACATGTCGTCTTTCTCTGAATCTTCCTTTTCCTGCATAATCTGAGTGCAGAATTTGGTTCTGTAGAGCTCTGTGTGGAGCCAAAGGACAAGGAGCAGGAATAGGGGAAGGGGGAAAACTACCTGTGCCTGTTCAGAGCTATTTGGGTAGCACATTAAAAGTAATCACTCCACATCCGCTTGGCTGCGCTTTGCAAAGATGCAATTAAGAGAGATGAGCCTGGGAGAGCTCTTTACAGCTGTGGTAAAATAATGCTGAAATGGCATGTGTTATGTTCTCATTTAAAAGGCAGTTATGTCTGTATGTAAGAGAGGTTTGGTTGGTTTTTTTTTTCTTAAAGAGGGATTACCTCTCTAAGCCGGAGCTACCCCTTTAGCTTTTTATGATATTTTAGTAATGTTGCAAAAGTCTGCTCTGCAGGCAGTGGTGCGCTGCCTCTAGCTCTGCTGGGCCCTCTGGATTGTACACACTGCCTTTATGACTGGAAGGTGTATACCAGTGTGATGCTCCTGTTACCAGAGACACCAGCAAAGGTCATAAAATGAGAGATCTGGCTGAGGAGTACTGGGGACATCACAAATTTGTCCTTACCAAGACTGGTGCGAGATGTATTTCTGGTCTGATCTGGACCAGACTCTGTTATTACAAGTAACACTGATACAGAGAATGGATATTCATATGATAATGATCATGTTCCATAATGTCTGGGAGTAACCATCACGGATAATAACTTCATGAAACTGATACACCTTAAATTTTTCAGCCTCGTACAGTGCTTGCCTGACTGCTAAGGGAGGAGGGTGCATGCTTGTGTCTCCTCCCACTTGATCATCCAACCATCAAACTTATTAAAAAAATAAAAAGCAGCACCTCTGTATGCCCCAGAACCAGATTATTTTGAATTCCAAGGTGCTACCCGCTTTTGAGAACAAAACACATGTGCAACATACGTTCCTATGCCTCTATTCCTAGTAATTTGCCTTAGAGCTGTGGGCAAACTGTGGTCTTGCTGGGTTGAAATGTAACCAAGTGGTTTCACTTTTACCCATTGGTAGTGAGAGTGGAGTGGGGATTGCTCTTGGAGACTGGTTGATAGGTCAAGGTGTCATTGCAGTAGGCACTGAATGTGTCTGTGGCAAAAGGGACACGTCTAAAACAAGCTCTTCCCAGACAGCTCAGGAAAGGTGCCCCTTTTTTTCTTTTGAAAAGGTCCTTTCCACCGCACTGGGCTCAGAGGAGTTGTCTGAATTAGTATCTTGTTTCTCATCTCTTGGATGGCTGAAAACCTCTAAAATGGGGTGTACATCTGTACATGAGTGGCTTTGATTTGCATTCTGTTTAGTCTTTTGCAGTCTCATAAATGATTTAGATATTTATAGACTTGGTTTAATCCTGGCTACCTACTATAAATGCAGCATATCTTGAAGCATATACAATAAATCTAAACTTCAGCCTTGGCTTTTTTCCTCCACCCCTGAGTTATGAAGTCATGCATGCTACTGATTTGGAGCTGAAAGCCTAGAGCTGTGTTGGTTTAGCCTAGTTGTTTGTTGTGTGAGAAATTCGTAATGATGAGACAACAAAGAGAGAAACTTGAATGTCAAGCTGCTTTCTGAGTGTTTGAAAATATTTTTTTTCCCCCATCAACACCTATTTATTAGAGATCTAATAAAATCCTTGTTTGTACATTTGATTCTTTATTCTCTGGTTTCTTAAGGAAGTGCAGTTTAAGCTTTGCCATGTTTTTTTCTGCCTAAGGAACTCATGAAATCTGAGGGTTTAGTGAGTATCGCTTCATTCCGTATCGTACCAATGATGTCTAAAGTGCTTCAGTGCATCAGCGCATCAATATTCAATATGAGGAACAGCTTAAGCAAAGAAGGGGTTTTGGTAGTGATACCAGATCTATCTTTCTGATAGTAAAGCTTTTTTTTTTTCTTGTCACTTATAGCCGGATTTTTTAAAGATGTAGATGCTTGAACGTGTAGATAGATACGTGAAAAGATGATCAAAATTGTCTCGCAGCCAAACTCAAGTTTAAGCGTGGCTTTTGCAGTTGGCCTTTTTCTCGGAAATTCCCCCGTGAGTGCAGATGCAGTGTAGCTGAGCTATTGCTAATGCATTACTCAATGGCTGAACAGTGCTTTTCTAGGAGGAGACTGATCCTTTTTTGAACAAAAGAGTTGTATTTCTTGTATTTCTTTCTTAAAATAAAAAAGAAAAACAGTCTCTCCTTTTCAAAAACCTTCTGTGTGAAAATTTGGTAGGAATTTAGAAGATAGAGTCCAGCAAGTAAACCCATTACATGCTCTTAACTTGTATTCTCAAGAAAAATTAAGGTGAATAGACATAGTGTAATAACTTTGAAAGACTGTCATGTTTGAAAAATGACACTGACTGCCCTGTACATTTTATCTCAAAATTTGGATCTGTTTTGTGATGCTTCTGGGTGACTGCGTTTTGCTGGCGTGACTATGGAACCAAAATGAATATTTCGTACCTTACTGATTTTGCTAGTGCCTGTTGAACTGGAGAAAATACTTCACTTGCTAAAGAATGCAATTGTATGTCAGAATAGAATATTTTACTGGAAAATTTGTGGGACAAGTAAGATTTCTTCTTGCTTATTTAAAAAAAAAATAAATTATTTAATGTATGTTCCTGTAAGAGCACAGATGGCTGTCTTGCATCAGGTCGGTGCTGCCAGGATCTTTCATTTTGATAATGAACTCTGTTCCTTTTACAGATTAAATAAAAAAATAGGATCTGAAACCCTCAGTCATACAATTCATTTTGCATGTGAAGGAGTGGATTTGATTATAAACACTTTCAGCATTGATAGATAACAATTTTATTTTTTTTTTTAAAGAATCTTTATTTTTTTTTAATAGACTGGGTCTTGCACTCCCTGGGCGATGATGATCCCATTTCTTCCCGTCCAGCGTGCTGCTCTGTTAGTGCTGTGTTCGTGCTGAGCTGTGAATTGCCCAACAATAGTTTGGCTGTTTACTTATGTATCTGTTGGCCGATGATTACGGCCTTCCCTGAACTCAAATATTCTTACTAATGGCTCAGGGATGCTGGTTGCCAAATATCCAGAGCAGATCTGGCTCTCAGGAGATCGTGCAAGCTCTCTCCTATTACGCTTGCTTGTGTTCCTCGGTAACTGACAGGAGCTGACATTTACGATTTCTGTTTGACAAGTTTATCTAAGATGCGGCATCTCAGGGGCAAGAGCTTCTTAAAATGGACCTAAATTCTCCCAGGCAATTCAAGAGCTAAAATACATCCAGTTTTGCTTTGATCTGAATGCAGTGAGCACTTGAACATGAGCATTTCTCCCATTCTCTCAGCTGAAAAGGAGACCCCGGCATCCCCAGTTATCTAGTTCCTTCAAACCTAGCAGAACGGTTAGGGAAGGACAGGTACGAGCAGTGGTCAGTAGACAGCACTTGTGTCCTGCCCAGAAGAAAACCTGTCAGAGAACTAGAGAGCTTTGGTGGGTGTCTGGGCCCCGACTCCCTCTGAAAGAAGCATCTCTTGTCGTGCAAGTCCAGTGAAGTTCTCCTACCGTGGGACTCCCCACCTCTACAACAGCAGAAGAGAAATTTGATGAGGGGATATTGCCGGATATTTTTTCATACTAGATTTCTTTTTTCTACAAGCCTTTTTTTGAAGAAACGTGTGATTTAGACCAAAGGATTTATAGGTCTGTCTGTTAATCCCCACAGGGGGATTATTAGGTTCTTATGCTTTTTTTCACTTCCTCCAGTTTCCAGTGGTGGAATCTGCAATCAATTTATACCTCTCAGCTCATCCATACTTGCAGAGTAGCTGTTCTGTTGGCAAAACTTATCGCATATACACTTGAGAATGTCTTAATCGTGAAAGGTTCTCTGCAATCTAATTCTCCCCATTTATTTGGTCTCATTTTAACTGAGGTTGGGTTTTTTTTCTCCAGGGAGTCAAGGCGTGTCTGTATCACTCAGGTTTGCTTGCTCAGTGGTCTCAGCTGTGATTGCTGACTGCCCCAGCTGAGCCATCGCATCCTCAGTGCAGGTTCACCAGAACTGCATGTCAGCAGGACAGTCCGTTCCAGTAAACGGTGAGTTTTGTTGCATCTGTGCAACGTGCTGTTACACTGCCATCACTGCACCTGATGTGCATGATTTTGCACGCAAATTCCTCGGGCTCTGCCACGCTGCTGGCCCTGGTTGTGCCAGGTCTGCTGGAGGGCTGCTTCGTCCTCGTGGACTCCAGCTCCTCTCCAAAACTTTTGCCATCCGACCCGAAGGCCCGCCGGCTGGGGCAGGGAGAGGAAGTGGAGCCTGGCACCGTGCTTTATTCTGTTTTCCCTTTCAGTTTAATTTGCGAGTTTGCCGATTTCTAGCAGTGCCACTGAGGTTTTCAAGGCAATCCCAGAGCTTTAATGTAATCTGTACTAGTATCTGTCAGATTGGTTTTTGACCTATTTAGGGTACTGCAATTTGGTATTAATGTTGCTTTTCTTTTCCAGTGGGTGGCAGTTGAAGCAAAGAGAAATGTTTGTTTGCTTGGAAGTTTATATAGATATGTATTTAAGGAATTTTATTGTGTCTCTTAGCTGGAGAAAAGGACAAATCAAAGAATGTCTTGTGATCAAAATCCGCTTTCAGTTTCGATCTCCTCTGCTTTTTGTGTGTTGCTGTGTTGCTTGTTCCCTTATTCTCTTACGAGTTAATAACTGTGAGCCCAGTCTTCCTGTCATTAGAGCTTTGTGTTGTGTAAGCCTAATTTCAAAACTTTGAAGCTGCTAACTTCTTGCAGCAATGTGTTCAGCTTCTCAGATTTTGAACGTAACATGTAGTAGCATTCCTTTCTCCTTTTAAAAAGAAAATCTTCATCCTTACTGCTGAGTAAAAAGCTGGAGAAGACTTCTGTTTTGATGATTTTTTTTTTTTTCCTAGGGATGAATAAGTGATTCATCTTCTATCATATGTGATTATAGCTAATTTACCAATTAATCACTATTTTCTCCCTGAAGAAAATGAGGTCTTCTATAGGTATTTAATGTAGCTAGGCTAAAATATATGTAGTTAAATTGGATAACATTATTATAAATGCATTTCAGCAGCTTTGCCATGTCCAAATTGAGTCAGCTTATTGTTTAAGCATATGTGCTGTTCCACTTTAACTCTGTTCTTACACTGATGCAGTTAAATACAGAAGCTTATGAAGCACTTTCATTCTAAACACTTATAAACCGATTTGCCACTTGTGTGGGTACAAGCGCTGCCGCTCTTAGAGCAAGTTCAACTTGATTGATAGATGAAACTCATAAGATTATTTAGGACTCTAAATGGAAAAATATCATAGAATAGAATCACAGAATTGTCCAGGCCAGAAGGGACCTCCAAAGGTCATCTAGTCCAACCTCCCCGCAGTCAGCAGGGACACCCCCAACTAGACCAGGTTGCCCAGGGTCTCAACGAGCCTCACCTTGAATATCTCCAGGGATGGGGCCTCAACCACCTCCCTGGGCAACCTGTTCCAGTGCTCCACCACCCTCACAGTAAAGAACCTTCTCCTAATCACCAATCTAAATCTGCTCACCTCCAGCTTAAAGCCATTGCCCCTTGTCCTGTCAGGATATATCCAGGAAGAAACCTTTCTACCCCTTCTGGACACGTGGAATACACTATGAAAAATTAATTACCAGAGCAGCAAGGAGTAGAGCTTTATCTGGTTGATAACAAAACTGATTTTATTTATCAGCAGTAGTCTTTGGCTGTGATGACCTAAAATGGAAAATTATTTTTTTAAGCTAAAAATACTCTGAAAGCCATGACATAGCATGTAGTCAGTTTTGTCAAAGGGACACAGTCAAACAGAGAATTACACTTTTTTTTTTTTGTTACAAGAATTTATAATCACATCTGTGTTGACTGTACTGTCAGTCAGTAAAAAAAAAAATAAATATTTTCAGTTCCTCAAATTTAATTTAATTGTCAATTTAATTTAACTGTCAAACACTGGATTGTCATTTGCTGGGATAATTGTTGTACAACTCTATAGGTGGTGAGGAAAAGGCTCTAAATTCTTTTAAAATGTTTTGATACACACACATGTATTGATGGAATGCTTGAATTCTTGCGGGTTTGGTTTTTTTTTTACTTTCTTGCAGACTTCATCCCATTGACAAACAAATCGTATTTTGAGGGCTACGGAAGGATTTTTGCGTTATTTCTAGTCTAGATAAAAAGATAATCTACTTGTATTATGGTTTTGGTCTTTTTTCTTTTTTTCCATAAATCTGATTTTCTTACTACTTCTACTTCATGCTGCTTTCCAGTGAGTAACCTGATCCTAATACTAAAAAAAAAAAATTTTGAGTGAGTCTCAACAGAGGGATGTTTTCTTTGTTTGCTTTAAACAAACCATGAGAGTTACATAGCTCTGTTTTGAATTAACAGCTCTCCAAGCTGGGCTGTGCACTTAACGCTTCTCAGACACTGTGGTGAGGCAGTCCTATGAGCATTCAAATACTTCAAAGGGAAGACAGACGTATCTAGAGTTTTATCTTCTTAAAAGCACAAAAAGGGATGCCAGACTCATGTAATTGAAAATGTTTGCTAGAGGCAAGGTGTCCCAGGCAGACCAGGATGGAAGAATGTCTCCTTGTTCTGCTGCGTTTAATTTTGCTTTAGTTACTAACAGCTCCCTGCTGCCTAATAAGTGAGAGTTAAAGGCAACTTAAAAACATGTCTGTTTGTGTCTCTCTGCTTTTGGTATTATTCCTGTGGTTCTTCGGCTCTTATTTGGAGTTCTAGTGGATGAAGTGGCTGGACGTAAATGAAGAAGAACGTAATTGTGATCTTCTGATCTGGGTCTTATTTTCGAAACTACGCTTAATACCCCTACTGAATTGCTTAACCGTTAGATCTCCCAGAGAAATTTGTTAGGAAATCTGCAGAGCTACCAAAAAAAAAGATATACTTTGCTGTACATCAGTTTCTATACTTTGTAAGCCTTTCAAAGCCTGTGTATAAATACCACAGCGTAGCTCTATCCACCATCTGTCCTCCATGGACGAAGCAATGGCGGGAAGCAGGGGGGGTAAATGATCGGAGCTGGATGTGGGACTCTGAGGAGATAGGACAGCAAGAGTGCTTTTGCACTGGATAGCAGGGTTGTTCCGCTTCTCCTTGACCCCTACTGTGTTGTGTAGTTTGGGTAAACTGTTCACTTGTTGCTTGCCTGGAAGAACGTGGGTAACGCATCGTGTTTTTTCAGTGGTTTGCTTGTTTTCCCTGTTGTGATGGCCTGAGCGTGGGTGCCTGGCTGGGGGACCTCCCTGTGGGCTGTCACCTTAACGTGCTTTGCTGCCGGCCCCATCTCACGCAGGGCAAGCACCGAGCCCCCCGGCTGGGTTATTTCCCTTAGCTCTCATCCAGCATCCTAGGACTGACCTAGGGCTGACCAGGCTGAGCTCAGCCCCTTCTGGCCTCGCACAGCCTGAGCCCTTCCCTGCTGGAAACTGGAGAAACTTCCACGTGGTTGACAGTGTACAATATTGCATCAAGGCTGGAACAAAGATGAGGTCAATGTTTCTGCCAACATCTTGGGGGGGAGGGGAAGCAAACAGTCTTGAGACTTTGTGAGGGTTTTTTGTTCATTCTTTGGGATTTTATGATGTATTATAAAGTTTCTGAGAGATTTTTTTTTTTCCCTTTAACTTAGATTTTACGTGAAGAATTCACATCTCTTGTGCTGCTGCAGGTGTGTTAATATGATGGGGAGAAAATGAGCAAAGTAACTGAGAGAGGGTTTTATCATCTCGGAAAAGAAGCTGGAAAAGCTTTTTTGGTTTATTTCATCTTTCCACAGATTCTAGTTAAGACTCTCGCTCAGTATCACTTGGAGCTGTGTTCTGATACTGACTGCTTCTTTCTGGAAGCAATTAAAGAAAACCATAATAACATCATCATGTCTTCCTCATATCTACCTGAGATTATGGTTGGCTGAGCTTGCAAACCTTCACATTCAACTAAACAGAATTTCTCTTTTTGAATCTTCTTGAATGCTTGATTTGATAAACTGCAAGAAAGGCATATTCTGGTTATCTCCCGTTGGAGAGGGAACATGGCAATAGGGAAGGCAGAAGCTTATGGGGAGCCCTGTTGCACGTTTGGTGCAGCCACAGGTTGGAGTCCCAAGTTGTAGATCAAAGAGTGGGAGATGTGACCTTGTCCTCTCAGCCTCTGAGTCTTGATGTGCAGTGCACTGACTTCAGCTGTTGCAGCATTTGTTCTTAAACTTTTCTCCATATTCCCATGCTATATAGAATTATTAACCTCGTAATTTGCGTTCAACTTCAGTTGGAAAACTGGCGGAGGGGGCTGGCTAAAGAACTTTTGCACCCTGTGTCCATTAGTTGCATCTCCCCACAAGCTCAAACAGTACAGTTGGGTTTTTTTCTTTGCAAATGTATAGTGTATTGCTGTATGACAGCAGATGCATATGACGTTCATAAATAACCTGTGGTGAAAAGGTTTGTTCTTACAGCTGAGCAATAACAACAGCTACAAGGAAGCAATAAAGTCCCAAGCCAGCAACATATGAAGAGGCAGTTGGCTGGTTGCTTCTGTTCCTTTAATGTGGATCCTGGAATCCAGAGGCTGCTTGGCTCTGACTGTGCATTCGATAAACGTATTTCTAAGCTGGTTGATAACATCGTGTGTGTGTGTGTGTTTTCAAGTTTTCTAGGTTCTGAATTGGCCTTTTGGAGCCCAACGCTAGTGCTCTGGGCAGGCTCTGAGTTTCCAGGTGCTGCTAAATACTAAAAAAAAAATAAAAAATTATAATGTAAGCTTTGATTTTTGGAAACAGTTTTTATGATGTTTGGTTCTGTGTTCCAACTGTGCAAATCAAAACACTGCATTCCTTGTAGGTCAGCAGAAAGGGCCGAAGCGGTAGCAGCGATGGGGCCAGCGTGTTACTTCAGGGATCTCGCAGCCGCGAAGGGGCTTGCAGCTGCACCGATGAGAGATGTCAGGGGGCCCAAGAGGGGATCGTGGATGAACTTCATCCTGTTAGTTGCAGCCGGTGCTAACGGTGCTAGAAGTGACCCAGCAGGGAAAGCAAAATGCTGTTTCTCTTCATAACCCAACCCAAAGCCAGAAACCTCTGTACTTCGCTCTGCCTAGAGCCGTTTCCTACTGCAAAGGCAATCACGTTTATCTGGTGCTGTTAGACTTTGGTTTGCCTACGCGTACTCAAATACTGTACAGCCCATCGTATCTGGAAGGAATTAGATAGTGACTTGAGTTGCTTGGGCTCACCAGGCTTTGAACAATATTTGAGTAAAAACAGATTGGAAGCAGTTAAACCAGTTCTCCTGTTGCCGTAGATGTGCCCATGGAGACCTCAATGTGGTCATAATTTAGCTGGCATAGTAGCATCATCATTGACATAGAAATAAGTAAACTCTCACATTCATACTTCATGCTGCAAGTTTGTGTTTCGTGAAAGAAATTTCCCCGACTTCAGCCAGACAGCCCGTTTGATTTAAATGTTAATGAAGGCAATAATTTTTTCCTCATGCTACAGTTGTTTTAACCAGTACCATCGTACCTGTTAAAGGGGGGAGTGGAGTGGGGAGAGCGTCGCAAAAAAAAAAAAAAATCCAACTGAAAAAAGAAAAATCCCTTTGTTGTTAAAGTCTGAAAAAAAGGCAAGGCGTAATTTTGATATTTTTTTAATCAAGAAAGAAATTAATTTGAGACCTCAGATTCTGTACTGCAAAACACATTTTCACATGATGTATTCTGGTGACATCAGTCTTAAAAGACCATATTTCACAGAATTGTTTCAAACTTATATTCCGCATTTTCACTTAGTATCCCCATGCTACACTTTCTTATCCAGTGCCTTTTTCTTCCTGTGCTTTGCTGAAAAGCCAGCTGCAGTTCAATACTTTTGTCTTGAAAAGCCATTTTATACAAAGAAGGTTTGCAGTGAAACCTTTAAAATCATGAATTTCCGAGCAGCTTTGTTTTCCTGGTGCTCCACTCTCTCTCTTCCTTGACCTTTGGTTTCTGTGATACATAGGATACAGAAGCAGCAAACAGTCAAAAACTAATTTTAAGAAACTTTACTGGGATGCTTTGATTCTCTTATTTTATTCCTTCCAGAGACTGGTAGCAATTTCCTTGTGCTCCTAGGAAGCTTAACATTTTCACAGAGACTCCATTATTAAAACAAATAACCAATTCCAATTGTAACACTAGCAGGTGTACTGCAATTTAATTAATTTCTGAGATCAGTCATTAAGTCGTCTTTCTGTATCCTTAATTTGTTATATGGAAACTGCTGGTTTTACAGGTGTCCCAATTTTGGAGCAAAAACAAATTGATGGTCTCTGGAAATGTATACAACTTGAGTCTAGTTTATTTAGAAATAGATGGTAAAACTCCAGAGAAGAAAAAGTAATATGGTAAAATGTATTTTGCCCGAAATTAAGTCTCTCGGTCTTGGAATGGAAGTGTTCGGGTTTTTTCCCATTTTCTTTCTTGTGGACAAAATGCGTCGTGCTGTTGTCAAGTCCTCTGTAGTTTGCAATCAGAGGTTTCCAGGATCTGTCAAAATAATTAGTTTGCTTGTCAAAATCTCTTCAAAGGAGCGATTGAAAAGATTTTTCTTTTAATTGCTGAAGTTCTGTGTTAACCTTCCCAATGGGTATTTTTTCAGTAGCTGGCAACATAAGAGGTAGTAGAGTGAGCTGGCATTCAGAAGCTGATTGTAGCTGGAGGTTTTTGCCTTTCAAAATGCTTTGTAAAGTGGAGGGAGCTGTGGATACTCAGTGTCACGTTCAGGGTCACTGTGCTGTGATCAAACAATCCTGCAACTGACTACAATTCTTTACTTTGACTCTGTCACAGTTTACACTTGTTTTCTTTAGTGAAATACTTTAAAAGAAGTGATTTGACATTAGTGTGAAGTGTAAGGGTATACAAATAAAGTCATGTATTCCTATGAAACCCCACCTTTGGAAATGTATTAGGGTATAGAAGTTTGGGTTCTTTCACAGTAGCTGTTTTGTTCTTCTTAGTTAGATTTTCCTATGTTTCAAAGGGTCTTTGTTAATGCTCTTTGGCTCTTCGTGCCGTTGATACCACGGGCTGAGGTTTTCCTGTTCGGGGAGAATTGGCTGGACTCACCAGGCTTTTTCTAATAAAGCTCATAGAGCAGAGTGTCGTCTTGGAAAATGCAACAGATTGGGTCTTATTCAGCTGGTATATTTTGGACCTTTACCATGTTCTTATTTATCTCTCACTCACAGAAACACTCTGAAATGGCAACCATTTAATCTTTTTTAGATTATAAAGCGTTTGTTATGGTTCCAGAGTTTGATGGCTGAAACTTTACTATACACTTTGATCTACATTTGTTTTGTTTTAGTTTGTTTTTTTTTTTTTTTTTCCCTGTGCCTGGGGAAACATTTGAAGCCCTGATTATTCTCAGGGGCTAATACAACTTTTTCTGGAATCAAATTGAAAAAGCTCTCTGTTAGATTAGTGCAGGCGTACGCATGCTTTACTTCATTTTGCAAAGTTGTATTTATTGCTATAGCCAAACTCTTCTATATGAGGGCTTGGCTTTAATAATTTTGCTTGATGGCTCTTTGTGAACAAGGCAAAGATTCCTGGTGATGCTCTGTATGAAACATAAGGGTTCCTCTCTTGTCTGCTCTCCAACTTGTTTTCTTTTGTTCGTATTCTAGTTATTGTCCGAGTTCCGGATATTTAGGCCATAAAGTTACAGCGGTTGCAAGAAGCTTGTGCCTCCTTGTCAAGAGCCACATGTACTATTTGGAATCATTGTTCTTGACTTCAGTGTGAGTGCTCAAGACAAGGAACATGCAGTTCAGTTTGATTGCTGTTCCATTTGACATGTGGAAAGCTTGTCTCCTGCGCCTCTGCCCAGTTTAACTGGAAAAGCAGGAAAAGTTTTCAAGCCAGAGGCTCATTTAGATGGATTTTTCTTGGTTTCACTCAGTTGTCAGCTATTATTTCCTGGCAGGTGCAAGCGCTGCATTTGCTCCCTGGAGGACTTGGTCACTGTCACTTAGATTTACTATAGCCTGGGTCTTAAAAGTTGTAGGTTATCTAAAACAAAACTCGTATGTCTGGGAAGGTACTACTAAAGAAAAATCAGGAAAAGAGGGAAACCATGAGTCTGCAAAATATTTCTTTTGTTCTTTGTTATTTGAGTTAAATAGGGTTAATAGGGTTTATCTCAATAGAGTTAAATTTTTGTGGTTAGGCTGTACTAGGAGCAGGTAGGAAGTCTAGATTGTTGCACTGGGCTTCCCGAGAAAGACAAACCTGGTGACTTGTTGGGTTAGCACATTACTCAGATACTGCCTTGTGTATTCAAGGAAAAATCCCAGCTACTCTTTCGATGATGTGACTGTTTCTGTCTTGCGTAAGCGTAGTTAGATGCGGCCCATATCCAAGAGTTTTAGAAGACAGAATGAAATCCTTGCCAAGTATGAAAGACAGGTATTACAGGCGAGTACTCTTGGCAGACAATTTCATTTATTTTGCAGCTATTTGAAGTGGCAAGCTTCCAGATTTCCACTTATAAAGGAAGATAATTGCCTGACAAGGTCACTGGGAACAAGGAATACAGTGGGATAGAAATTAGATCCTTCTCTCCTTTGGTAGAACAGGTCCTTTTATTTCATGCCGTGCTGGAAGGACCCACCGGGCCGAAACCATGCCAGTTCCAGGCACTGTGTGTGTGTCACATCCCCCATTGCCTGCCATAAAATGAGTTTATGAAATGTTGGAAAATGCCCAAATGAGGATTAATATGAAAACTACAACTGGGCTGGTGTGTCGTTACGTGGTAGCTTCCTTATCTGTGTAAAGGCTGGAGGAAGGTGTGTCTTATTTTTTGTTGTTCGTGTATTTTAATTCTGTGGGAATTTTCTTTTATTTGTTTGTTTGTTTAAACTGCTCTGAAAATAGTAATTTTTCTTGTCCTTTGTGTTGTGTTTGTGATTAGAGTAACTCAAGCTTTTTCAGAGAATTTTCACCGTGTCATTGAGAGATGGAATTATCCTCATTTTAAAGGAGGGAAAGTGTTATAGGAAAAGTAGAAGATTCTCATCTATTTAAGATGCTAATCTCATTTTTTATTTTTAACTATACCTGTGTCTCCAAAGTACATTCTGGGTGATTTCTAGCCATGTCCTAATACAAAGCTGAATTTTTTTGGGTGAAACTTTCAAGCCTCCTCTGTGCCTTTGAGGCAGAAAAGCAGCCAAGCCTGTGAAACTTCATTGTGGTGATTAAAATTAGACGTAGTTGTAAGTAACTGAAAACACATCTACTAATCAGAGATGTTAAGCAACTTCAGTGGAGTTGGGTAGCAGTCATGCCTGTAATGCATGTCAGAGGCTATTATTGCTATTTTGAATGAATCATTCAGACAACAGAGGTCACAACTGAATTTGTAATTGTATACATAAGTACACCTACTAACTAATCCTGCATTATAATATCTTTTTACTGTCTCATCATTCAAAAATGTATTTTCAAAGGAAGAGGAGCAATCTGAAAGAAGTACGTGCTTATATAGGTTGAACTTTCATGTAGTCACATGGATCTTGATCTTTTTGATGTGGCACTGAAATATTTATATGATATTCAAATAATGCATGTGGAATAGACACAATCAAGTGTCAGTCAGCTTCCAGTAAAGTTGCTCAGTGTTTTCTCAGAAGGCACCATCCTTCAGCTTCCTAGCAAAAGAGGAACTACTGTTTGGAAATGAGCCAGTGATGCATCTAATGAAATTCCATAGCTCAAATAATGATCAGCACTCAGCAAAGATTAAAAAAAAAATACTGTAAATATCTGGTTTGCTGCTTTTAATTTTGTGTTCCTTCCGAAACAAAAAGCTCCTGGCTATCCTCAGAAATAGGTGAAAAAGGAGGGAAGAAAAAAGAAATAGGCCTTGGCTAATGTTTTGAAATGGAGTATTTATGAAAGAAAAAGATCAGGTGAAAGACCTGCTGCTGAAGTTAGCTTGTCTATGCAGAATTCTTGCATGAGGAACAGACTATAAATGTAACAAGAATGACTGTAGCTCTGTTCATGATATTCCTGACATCCTCCACAAAATCCTCAATGTTACTGAGTTTTACTCTAACCATTTTTCTCCCCAGAAATGTGTTTTCATTGGCACAGCATTGCGAGACATCAAAGTGCTGGGCTCTGAAAAATCTAAACTTGCCCTTGTCTCAGCAAATGGCACACTCCTCCATGGCAGTACTGCGAACGTTTGAATTTAAGCTTTTGTTTTAAAAATCTAGTCCTATGGGTTGCATATGAAATGTATTCAGTATAAAGACATCATCAACTAAGTTACTTAAATCAGCTTCAAGCTCCAGAAGCGTCAAGTCTTTGTAGAACTATTTGGGCCACGGCAAAGCAATCTGCTTGTTTGATTGTATATTTTAATTATTACTCTATTGATCTTTTAAAATCTTAGTTTATTTTCCCCTGCTTACAAATGCTTCTAGAAGCCACAAGTGTGGGTTTTGGAGCTTAGGAAAGAGCCCAGACAGCAAGGCTGGACAAGGAAAAGTCCCATGAACAGCCTTTTGCAGCAGGAAGACGAGTGATGAAGGGTAAAGACAAACTTCTCCACTCATTCCTTTGAACAAAGATGAAGAATAAAATAAAAACAAGGGACCTCCTCTGTTTCTGCAGCTGCTGGGGCTGGGGTTTATGTAGGGCTCTAAGGCTGCAGACAGGCTGCCTGCTTGTCCTTGGTGAAGCTGGTACTGCCTGGAGCAGTAAACTGCCAGGGGTACCCATATAGACGTGGTTTGGTGCCCACTGTGCGTGTGTCAGAGCACAGTAAAGCCAGCCTGAGTGGTACCAGAAAGGTCCTGCTGGTGGCATAACAGCTCCTGCAGCCCGGGACCACATCTTTCCTTCATCTCTGTCAGTGAAGGAGGAATGGCCCATCACTCCAGTCCCTAAGATCAAAGGTGATACGGTTTGTTTTTGCTGAACCTGCTGAGGAGCCTGAATTCTAGTCTAGGGCTGTTGTATCCATCATATCCATTCCTGATGTGTTTTACCTCCTAAGAAGACACATACATATTTAGGAGCTCAACTGAAGCAGCTAGTTGTGGTCCCTGAAATGCATTCTGACAGGGATGCTGCCACCTTGAAGGAGCAAGAGAAGTGAAGTTGGCGATATCTTTATGTGCAAACACTTACACAGGAGCTACTTATTCCCTTAAATTGTGGAGTGCTTGATTCCTGAGCACAACGTGGTTTTTTTTTTCCAGACTACTTAATTTCTAGGCCTTGGGACCAAGAATTGTCAGGCACAAATTTTCAGTATCGCATCAGTCGACTCATGGAGTTGTTGTTCCTTGTTCTTCACTATGTTTTTTTAATAAACTGTGTGTTCCAATGTGCTCCCATAGCTTGCTTGAGCAGGAATATTTATGTCTGTAAGCCATGCCAAAAGGAGTGGTAAAATCCAGAAGTGATACGAGCAAACTGAGGTGTGATGAGAGGAAAATAATTCTTCTAAGTATACTTAATGGCTTGTCAGTTAAAAAAATATAAGCTGACTAAAATCTG
This sequence comes from Tringa tobata, assembly GCA_033628505.1. Classification (NCBI taxonomy): domain Eukaryota; kingdom Metazoa; phylum Chordata; class Aves; order Charadriiformes; family Scolopacidae; genus Tringa; species Tringa tobata. Next base: position 1,483,361 of record JAHREE010000209.1, read on the forward strand.
TGATCATCCAGAACTCACAATCTACAATCTGCTCATTTGTTGGAGATGGAAAAATCTTAAATGTGCTGTCCGTATCCCAAAATCCAGGCCATCAAGGTCTATCCCCTGAATGATTTAGACATATTGTTTGGTAGTAACAAAAGTAATAATTTTAAGGTTCTTCTCCCCCTTTCTCACATATCTGTTGCTTTTTCTTTCCCCCTCTGCTATATACAGTTGTCATGCAGGTTTCTAAGCTGTCTTACTGCTTTTGGCTTTCAAATGTTTTTGAATCATTCGTTGTGCATCTACATCTCTCTTTGCTCTGTGAGTTGGCTTTTGGCTGTTGTTGTAGGTGAAATTTTTATTTCACCGACTGGATACCAATGAGGAAACAATCTTGAGTTTTAAGTGGCTCTGGTTATCTCTGTTAGGTCATCTTAAGTCATATTTTGCATTGCATATACTGTTGGCCCTCAATGTAATGTTTGAGCATCTCTCTCCTCCTGGTAGATGCTTAAACATTATTTATGGAGTGTTTGTAAACTTACAGGCAGAGTGTCTGGGAATGTTTAGTGCGTTCCCATAGAGCTGAACTGTATTTGACAGCTGCTTAATGCTACAAAGCCTCCAGTGACTACTGCTCTCTAGCTGTGATTTCTCCACCAGATAGGTGATTTATGATAGTTGTTCTGCAGACGTGGCTGTGATCAACAATCTAGATTTTAAAATACGGGCTCTTCCATGTAACTATTGTTTGTGGGATTGGTTCAGCCCAAGTAATTTGCTTTAATTCCCAAATACGACCATAAATTCACCTCTTTGTTCGAAGTAGAGCTGAAAGTTGATGTTAACAAATTCTATTTTTAATATTACAGTTTGTATCACCAGTCTTCATAATTAAAGCACTTTGGCACATATACGTATCTTGTTTTATTAGAGCAAACTAAGGAACAGAGAAGTTAAAGGGTTTTTCAAGGTCAGACTGGAAGGAAAACAGTTTGGTTCAACTTGGGACCTTGTGTCCTTTTATGGACACTGGACCCCCTCTCTGTAGTAGCAGAAGTCAACGATTGCTGCTTTGTAATCTAATCTCTCCCTGTTCTTGTTTATTTTTGGATGTGAAAATGAGGTCTCAGTCATTGTTTGTAGTGAGTCCAACAAATGTTGAAACCTGAAAGAATGCTACTCTTACTTGTTCCCTATTTGAGAGATGCCCGCTGAAACCAAGGCGAGTTAGGCATTTGTACCAGGATGAAAAAGGAAGGCCCTTGGCTGCAGCGTTCCTTAATGGAAAGGATTTGGATGAGGTGGTGTGAAACTTCCATCAAAATAATTCCTCTCTTGTATGTGAGGAAATGGTAAAAGGAGGAACATGTTTTAAGCCTATTCTTGCAGTTTGTCTGTTCTGAATACAGACTGTCTTTGGATACCTTCTAGTCAGGTGGTTGAGTAGAGAACATAAGAAACTCTTGCTAAAATGTACTTTGCCTAATGCTGGTTAATACGTCAGGAAGATAATATCATAAAATAAATTTATATTTTAACTTCTCTTTTTATACTTCTCTGGATATTTCCATACTCCGTCAGTCCTTATCAGCTGGTTTTGCTCAGTATTATTTATTGTGAGGGTACTGGTAGGGGAAGCTTGGGGGTTTACGGAGTAACAGTTTGGTAGGATAAATAGGTTTTATTTAACACTATGCGGAGTATAAACTGAAGACTTGTCAGTTAAGGTGCCATTAACATCTACATCAAGCCTGGCCTGTAGTCTTGGCATCCAAAGCTAACATTATGTTTGTCAGGCCTTCAGCTCTTCAACGGATTGTTGAACCTTTTGGTTGGTTCCAACATCCACCCACCTACCCACCGAGCTCATACACAGCTCCTCACCGTCACTCTGTGAACAGGACATTGTTCATGACCCCTCTCAGGAAACGTCTGGAGCCACAGTAGTTCCCAACAAGAATATTGCAAAGCGCTTTTCATGGGTTTGCATTTAAAATCTCTGAAAGAAACTGAAGCAGACCTAGTATGTGCATTTGGTATGACACCATATTAAAAATAATATAGCAGTAATTTCTGCTGTATTTTGCTGGCTGCTATAGAGTTTTAAATAACTCTTAGGGAATGGAATTTACATACTAAGCTCTAAATAGCTAATTTGCCAAGAGCTAAATACTAAGCTCTTGGTAGGAAGATCTTTTTACTTTTGCCATAATAATAAAATCTGTTGCAGGGCCTTTGAAAGAAGCAGCTTTTGAAAAAAAAACCCCACAACTATTATTCTTGTTTATAATTTTATAAATACGTATCTCAAAGGTGAGCAGGCAGTCTACAAACTGCTTGAAATGCCCCTTGGAAATTAAGTTTGTTGATTTTTGTTTCAGATGTGAAAAAGGGCTTTGAAAGAGGACTTCGGAACTTTTAATAAGTATTTGTAATGGCAGATTACCTGTCCCTGCAATTCTGAGCAATATACTTACTCAGCACTCTTGTTCTTTGGTTTATGAGTAAGTGAGGAAGTTGGGAGTTCCTGCAAGAATGACTCAGATCGAGGAGGAATCCAAATACTCTTCTCCCCTGTCTGATCATGGCAGCAAACTAATTAACCTGGGTGCGTAATGCACCTTCCCAAAATTGCAGAAAGACATGTCGATTCCGCTTCCTGTAGGAGACGGGATGAAAAATTGTGACTGTAAGTTCAGTAACACGTTGCCTTAAAAATGGGTGGAATTGCTGTTAGGAACCTGTAACTGGCCATCCTGACACCTTGCTTAAAGTATAATATTGGTGCTTCCTGATGATTGTTTTTGAAAGATGTAGTAACATGCTGACTTCCAAGACTTTAGAGTATAATCCTCAGATATGATGGCATCTTGCTAATACTGGACAGGCCTTTCCCTATCTATTTGGTCAGCTTCATTTTCTAGTAGGTAGATGATGATAGTAAACGGGAAGGGATGCTTGAAGCTCAGCAGTAAATGGTCACAAGCCTGAACCTCATTCTCTTGACTCTTTCATACCAAGATCATAAATGAAATACTGTGTTCCACTGAGCTCTGAGTCTGCACAGGCATCTGGAATAACCACTCCTTTGTGTACCTGTTGTAACTCCACTAGGTGATGCCAGAAGAATTTTAACTTCTATCTTTTAACCTTGCTGCTGCAAATTGCTTAGAGAATCTCACTATTTTCGGTTTGGAGAGCAGAAATTAATGTTTCCATTGTAGAGCATACCGAAGGTTTATTTTGAATTAACCAAGAGCCCCAAAATATTTACTGACAAGAAAAAACAAGCTAAACAGTGTTTTCTCTTCTCTAGACACAATTTTATTGTACTGGCTTATCCTAAATTTTGACATGGTGTTGGAAGTTATAAAGAGTGACTGTGCAAACAACTCTTGCCTTAGTATCATTCAAGTTTCCTAAAGTGCTTTTGTATTCTCCAACAGTATGAGATTAATACTTAAAATGCTTCTACTTTCATTTTTTTTGTTCAAAGGCTTAAAACTCTAGAACTTCTCAGATCTACTTTCAAGGGGGATGAACAGTCTCCTTTTTGGGCAGTACCTACACTGTGCATCGCGGCCCCAGAACAGTACAAAATACTTGAGGTATTTTTCACTTGTTGTGTCTGAGTCTTTCAGAGGTGACAACCCTGGAAAATTTTAACAAAGTCTGGAATAACTGGGCATTTAAACTCTTGTAACTCATAATTCCCCAATTTATACAAGTCTACCAATGTTTCTCTACACTGCACCAAGCCTTTTAGCCAATGTTAAGCATTTTGAGAAAGGTCAATCTACAAATCCAGTTTGCTGTGTGATTAATACGATGCATTAATGTCAGCTGATAAGAATATAATTGGCACCATTTTTTAAAAGGAACTGTTTCCAGTTTCTCTAAATTTGCTTATGCTAGTTTGGTGTCTTGTATCTGTCTGTCTGCCGTTGTAAATGAATGCTTTTGCTAGAACAGTGTGTTAAGATTATTTGCAATGACAGGAATGAATCTATATTCACTTTTCTTTTTTTTTATTTCTTCCTTGAGAAGCACTTGTTTTATTTTCTAAATATCCTTTTGTCCTATAAAGAATAATAAAGCAGATGCAGGCTTTGTTCTAGACGTTTCTGCGTAGTTTTTGTGGGTAATGTTTGAAGTCAGCAACACAGGGTTTATTCTCCATTTTTCTTTTTCACTGTTCCTCTGGAAAAGGAAATGAAAGCAGCTTCAAGAGTCTGTATCTTTTGCTTGAGATGTGCAAGTTGTTTCTATGTGCATTTTTTTTTATACCCATCTATAATCCATAGTCCTAACAAAATAAGGGAAATATTTCTATAAAACCACTGAGCAAATACTGCAGGACATAGCACTGTTTCCATGAGTAATATTGGAAACTTTTTCCTCGGTTTCATTTACACAAGTAGATATGGAAGTTCAATTTTGCCTTTTGTCCAGGGAGCTGTTGCATATATTTGTATATCTTTGCTAGTCAAGATTATTTCAACATTTCAATATATTCAATGAATATATGTTGAATATCCTGATTGCTTTATGCAGATATTTTTCTCATAACTTTTTAAAACTGAAAAAACCCTAGACCTTTGGTAGAAAAAAATGTTAGTGTGGGGAGATAATTATGAAAATTATTATTCTTCCTCAAGATATACCATATCTTGGAGTATATGATATATATTTGCATATTTTACCAATAACTGGTGTTTCTCAGTACACATCTTAAACGAGCAGAGGGCACCAACAGTTAGAGAATGATGTGTGGTTCTTTCTTCCCTTCATGTTCCTCAGGTGAATTTTAAGTGCTGTTTTTTATAATTCTGACATTTTCTGAGAGAAGTAGGTTTTGTAGCTTTACTTTCAGAGATGGATTTAGTTCTAGAACAGTTAAGAAAACTAATGCTGTCATTGGAAAACTGCATCATGGACAAGGGCATAGATTACGGGAGCATAAAAATTATATTTGCCAAACTACTTTTAATAAAGGCTTTTCACAATACAAGCAAATACGTTTTTTGATATAGCTGTGCTTTAGGTCTGAGTGTTGTTTTTTTTAATTTTATTTTTATTTTTTAAATAACCCCCCAGGGGCAGGCTGGAGTTGTACGTGAAGGCTGGCAATGTAGCTGTCTGCAGCTCTTTCCCACAGGGGTGAAATTCATTGGGCCAAAGGTGATTTCACTTTTGTTTACTCGGTGCCGGGGACTCTCAAATTATCCACGATGTGGACTAACTTCTCCTAAGAAGTGGGTTACAGGCATCTACTCACCTCTTCTGAGTTGTGTGAGTTGCCTCTCAGTCCTGGGCACGTAACGCGTCTGTGGGTTCAGCGGTAATTGCTGACATGGAAAAAGCGGTATTAGAACGGGATTTATGTAATTAAAGTGCTGGAGTGGAAGCAAATACCCGGTCCTGTGGCCGGCGGAGCGCTGACTGCTCTAAACTCTAAGGCAGGAAAGAGTCTTTTCGGGCTGTGGGTTGTTGTAAATAAGAGGAGAGCTCTTTGCCAGCACCCACTGCTCGCTGGTCGCAGCCGCACTGATGGAGGGCATGGCCACTGCTGCGGGGAAGGGAAAGGTATTTGGGATATACAAAACGCCGGGGCAATTAAGCAAGCTGTGATTGAGCAAGCTGCATAGTACACAGTATGAAAGAGCTGTTTGGCATTCAAGGAGGGAAAGAATCAAGGCAGCGTGGATGGAGCTAGTACACAGAGGAAAGATTTGGAGGCAGGACTGGGCAGACCATTAAGGGTAGGTCTATTCAAACAAATTACGCCATGTGGAAAGAGAATTTCCCACTCGGCTGCCTGGGGACATGCAGTTTTTTCCATGCTGATAGTTAAGAAAGGGTTCCTCTCTAATTGCAAGTGGGAACATTTGCATTTGGAACTATTAGGAGCATTTTGGTTCCTGTGTGCTTCGCTCACTTGCTGTCTGTTATCTGCCCATCCCTGGTAAAAGTACTATTGCCCTGTAAGGACCGGGAAGAGCATTCTGTGCGCCACGTGTGCTGTTGCCTTAGGACCATCATGATTTACAGCTGTTTATTTTTCCTCGTGAGTTTTCCTGTGCCAGTAGCAGCCATACACCATCCTTTTTAACTGAATGATCTAACAGAAATGACGTGTCCTAACGATATGCTTCCCAACTGTGATGTGGTACAGGAGATACTATTTAGCAATAGCAGTTTGTGATTCTCTATCAGAAGATTGCTGTAAAAGTTATCATAAAGAAGCACTTTTATGGCAAAATAACAGGTACAGCAAAAAGTCAGAAATAATTGGAAGGTGCAGGGAAAGCCACCAAGATTTTAACTCATTTATCCATTTAGTGATGGAGGAAATGATAGGCCATAATGAGCCAGGAAAGCTTGTCTGTAGGAAAATCGTTGAATACTGTTGATTCTGTGGGGCCAACGGGGACATGAGAGCACGGCTCTAATCAAAGAGTTTGTGCCCAGTTACATTTGTTGGGTAATCTGTAGGTACTCTGGCAAGTCAGTTGCATATGTCTTTTCTTCCTGAAAGTATTTTTTTAGACAAGGAATTAAGTTTGTGTCTTGTTGATCATTATGTTCATTAGTGCAATGAACCAAATAAAGTAACAAAACAGATGCTGACTTGCAGTGCTGTTAAGTGAAGTTCTTGGGTATTTGTTTTATATTTCTCTCTGTGTCTAGTGTTTTGCATATGCAAAACAAATGTCTCATTTTTAAGGGATTCTCCAGTTTTCAGTAGGATGAGCACTGGAGTGGAAGCTGGAAAAAACCATGACAGGCAATACACATCTAACAATCTGATCTGCACTCATCTTCCAGAAATTTGGGTCTTTCAAGTAGTAGGAAGAGCATTTCTAGACGGTGGTGAGAGATTTTGGCCCATCTAAAGCTCTAGGAACTTTTGCACAGCTTTTTCTTTCTTGTTTACTATGTTTTGCCCCAGACTTGTCAGTGCTTAAAGGCTTTCTTCCCCAGTAGGAGTACTAAAATGATGTTTTTATTCATTTACTGGAAAATCACTTAGTATGGCTATTAGCAGACACATATCATAGTGTTTAGCTGAAGACAGCACCCGTGTGATCACAGAGTGTGGAGTTTATGTGTTTAAACCACAAAATTCAGAGAAAAGGTAAAACAATATAGGTTTGCTGTTAACTTCTTATCTGGAGGATTAAAAAGGAAGGCATTAAAAATGCTATTAAATAATACATCTCACCCTGAGCTTGCATTACAACTTGTACTGTAAACTCTGTGCTACCATTAAATAACCCAAATTTCTCTTGAGATCCCTTTATGCTCTAATTCAACTTGCTGTTAATGAGCTGTGTCTGTTTCTTCTGTATTTTGGGGAATGCCAGGTGTCCTGTAGAGCTTTAAATGTTAATTTCCTCTAGAAATTGATTCGGAGGGGAGGGGACAGTTGAAAATAATTTGGAGTTCTATTTTCTCATCTGTTTTTGGAAAACTAAGCCAGAACTTTGAAATTACAGCAGGAGCAAATGCTGTTAATTAAAAAATAAATTTCAGTTACATTTGTTTCTTTCCAGTTTCTCCTGTGACCGTTCATTATTTAGCATCATCCTGTACATCCCTCAGTGTCACTCAGTTGTGCTTATTTAATCTCTTCCTTGCAAAAATGAGAGGTGCTTTCGCAAGTAGTGATGCGTGTATCCACGTGTGGCTTCACTGTTTATTTTCAGTTATTAAACCATAGAAAAAGTCTTGGTCAAGTTGACTTTTATTGGTATTTCTGTTGTGGTTTTGGCCTTCACATTCTAAGTTATAAAAAACCAAACCAAACCAAAAACCCAGGATAAAAGGATGATTCCCATCTAGCCTTTTGAGTATCAGGAGATAGCAAGGAGGAGGAGCGTGGTGCTCAGCAAGGCAGATTCAGCCCATCTTGCTAAGGTCTGACTGAAGCAACTAAGTATGTTTGTGGCCCTCAGGGAAAAAATAGCTTCTCAAACAAATCAAGCAAGCCTGGATGCGTTCAGGAGGGAGGACTGGATCTACTCCTACAACTCACTAATAAGCAAAATTTTTGGTTCACAAATCTTGTGTGCTTTTACTTAAAAAAGCCTTGATCAAAATCATGCATCTGTGAACTGAATTGTATTTCCTCTGACAAGGCTATCTGAGCAGCAGATTTCCAGAGTATATGAATGATGATACAGTTCTCTCAGCTAATGAATATTCTGACTTTCCAGATGCTTGGGGGATTAGATCAGAGTGCTGGTGGCAGTATAAATTTCTGGCTCGGAGGCTTGTGCTCTGCAAGAGGCACTTAGACTGCATAATCTGCTAATGTTTTCAAGAGTGCAAAGTAAAATTGTTCTCTAATTGGAATATTTTAGAAGGCATGTTTTGTATTTCTGTTGAATGCTCAGTTACTCTATTCCCGTTTTTTGCTTCTTTGTTGTTCATATGCATATTAACCTTGCAAAGTACATTTGAAATAAGAACTTTTTTCCCCCTAATAATTTCCTAAATAATTCCTTTTTTTTTCTTACTGTAACTCACATGCTGTCTTTGACGTTTGGCTGTTTCAGTGTTAAGGGGAAAGAGTCTTTTCCTCTTCAGTGGAAAGAAAAACCCGCACGATTCCAGTATTTTGAAAATCAAGGTGATGTATACTGGGTTGTAGAAGTTTAGCCGAAGCGTTGTCATGTTGTTTTCTGTTTGGCTTGAAAATATGTTGTTGGCATTTTGTCTTATTCCCTCTGGGAGATATAGCTTAATTTCCAGGAAACTTATAAACATGCAGAAAATAAGAAGCTTTGTGTGCGTAATAATAAATCAGAGAGGAAAATCTTGAATGTTACACCAAATCCTAGATCAAAATATTCAGCAAGAGTGAGGATGGCACTGTGTGTGACTCCTCCATTAAAGGATGCTAATGGAGCGTGCCTGATTTTTGGATCCCTGCCCTCTTGATTATGGTGATACCTAAATAGATACTGTACAAAATACTGGCTTTTCTTTGCCTATTTTCCTTTGGTTTGGTGCTTCTGAAAGCTGCACAAGTAGCTCGGCTTTTGTGGTGCACTGCTTGTTCCAAAAATATCTCCGACCCCTCTTGCAGAAATGGCCATGCTTCCTTTGGAGAACTCGCATTCACATGATAGACTTGATGTGCAGTTTTGCAATTTAGCGGTGCTGACTAAATACTGGCAAATTCCTTGAACGTTGTTGAGGAAGTTGGAGTCGAGAACCCATCAGGGGCTCAGACTTGCCCAAGGCATCCGGCGCTCTCTTCGGTAACACGGAGCCAGAACCGGTGTAGAGCTTGGCTCCAGGGAGTATTACCATAGGGAAGGAATATGGCTTCATCCCTTTCGCCTAATAGGTTTTTTTTCCTCTGGCATGGAGGAGATTTTGTTATTTAACTGCAGGAAAAGAAGCCCTCTACTTACTCCCCATGTCCGAAAAAAAAGAAAAAAAAGTTTCCTAATTAGTCTTAAATCATGCATGCGCAGAGGAAAAGCATGGTTTGCTTCATATTTTGGACGTGCTCCCATTTGGTAATGTGATTTGATATTAATGAATTGCTCGCTCACCTAGAGCTTCAGAAGGATGTGGGTAACCAGCCAGATCCATTAATCCTTCCATGTTGTTGCAGTTGCTGCTTGTCAAATGGTATCAGCTTGTGCTGTCAGAAATAACGAAGAGTCTTTGGGCTTCAGTCAGCGTTTCGTCTCTCGCGTGCTTTTAATGCCTAATGTTTGGGTTTGAAATCAATGAAAAGGATTCATTTGCACTTCTCTTTCAGACTTGGTTTTGGTAATGGTGAAAAACAGCGTGCGTGCAGTGCTTTCATCTACTGTTCAGTTCTGTGCATTCAAAGAGGAAGGAGAACTTGGGAGCTTTGAAAAAAAAAAAAAGTGTTTCAATGGCTATTTCTTATGCACTTCTAAAGAAAAAGCAGCTGACAGTGCTTCCCCCCTCTCCTCCCTAAGTAGTAGTTGGGGAATATTAAAAAAGCCAACTTTGTTGCTCCAAATGTTCTTTTTCCTTTTCCAAAAAAGGACATTCAGTGTAAAGTGCTTTTTTTATCTTGCAGCATATGCTGCGTAACAGCCTGTCCTGCTGTCTCTTGCGGACTCCAAAATTCCCTCAACCTACTGATCTTTTCGTGTAAAACCCAGATCTGTCGCACTCAACGCATTTGAAACCGCTTTAAGAACAGTCAGCTGTTGTTACGGAGAATCATATGTTATCTATCCTACCCTCAAATAAATTGGGCTGCGTGTCTTCCAAAAAACCCCATAGAATCAGGTCTGCTTTGGCTGTCGCTTGCCCGTTATCTGCATTCCCCTCAAGCTTCCCAGGAGCTTGCGCTGCCAAGATTTGAAAGAGTTGGCCGGTTCAGAAAAAGGTTTCTGATGCTCGTATGTTGAAAAGTTTCTCACAATAATGATAGGGAAAGTATCAGTAATTTTTTTTGGCCGTGAGAGTGTTGGGGAAATATCAACAATTTATATGGCAGCCATAAATTCAGGCAGTTTTGGGACTGCTGAGCATGCAGAAAAGGCATGGAAACTCGGAATTATCTGTGCTTCTGGCCGAGTGGGATGAAGCCAAGGAACATCTCTTGCTACGTGGCTTATCTAGATGGATTTTCTCCAGACTATTGCAACACAAACAGTGACAGATTTTATTATGTCATTGTTTCTGTTTCTAGCCTTGTCCTAACCCAACAAAAGCAGAAGTATCTGAAAGAAAATACTGGAGGCGGGGGGGGAAGAAGGAAATGGTAACTACATTTTTTTCTGATCTTGGTTTGTAGGACTTGTGAAACATTCTATATGTACTATTTAAAAAAAAACCAAAAAAACCCCAAAAACAACACAACAAACCCCAAAATGTATAGAATTTACACTAGATTTATCCTAGAATTCAGTATACAGAGTTGTCATTTTTGAAATTATGAACCAGAAAAAAATTTTCATTTGGCAATACATTTAACAGCAAGTAAATGGAATTGAGATGTTAAATTTCTTGGCATCTTTTCTCACTTTTCATAGTCCTGTTGTGTGATTATTTAAAAACATTTTATGAAGATACAGAGTTTTAGAAATATTACTGCAGTAACTGTAGGTGATTGAGCTCTTGGGCTGTTTTAAAGATGCTCTTCTCATGCTTGACTTTCTGAAAGTAACTTTATTTTGTTAAATATTACCTAATGGATATATTTTGCTTTCATAAGTAAAATATGAAAATTGTATAGTCCTACAGTTCTAATTTAAAGGTTTATTTTTATTTTGTGTTTCAAATCTTCTCCATAAAATAGTTTATCAAAATGATTGCTGAGAAGCTTCCTGTTTCTAATTATCGTTGGATTCCATAGACAGATGAATGAAATTAATAACTGGAGGAAATGAAACCATTCATTGGAAATAGTTGCACCTTAATGGCTCACCTAAATAATAAATGGATAAACCTAAATAAAAGCAAGAGTGATGCTGATGCAGGGGCAGTGCTTCTGGAGAATTCTCCTTTCCCTGTATGTGCAGCGTGTGAGTTTAGTCCTTGTTTTTGGAGAACAGTTTTCAAACCCTTGGTGGATTTCAAGCTTTCAAAGCAGCACCTACAGATAATGTTTTTCACCATGTGTGGCAGCTCTGAGTTTTTGGCATCATGATATGTAGTGTTTTGTTGTTGGTTATGTTTTTCAAGCTTTAGATGGGTAGCAGGAGCGCTCAGGGAAGTCCAGCTGATAAAAAATGCTGCAGTGGATCTTGTCAAGGTTGACAACAGCAGATACAATAAGCCTGTTCTAAACTGACTTCATTTTTAGACTGACTTCTTCCCACAGAGCATCAAAATAGAGGCCAGGGCTTGCAACAGAACCTGCTAAAATTCTCTGTAGGTTTAATTGTAGGCGTGCAATGTAGACAGTGGCTAGCAGCAAAGGTGTTGTTTCTTCTGTCTTGCAGATGGGATTATTTTGATCGTCAGCTGAAGGAACACCTGTGAAGTGAGTTCTTCAAGAACCATAGCCAACCTGCCTGCTTTGTGTGAGTTTTCCTGTAATGTAAGCATAAGGAAGCATACCTGGGAACAAAAAGCCCATCATGTGCACATTCATGGTGTGCACCTGTGAAGGATGCCAATCACAACTCCAGCATCTCTACTTGCTTTCTTGTATTATCACCATGAAAGCAGCAGAATCGCCTTTGTAGGCTGTGCACAAAGAGGAAGGAGGTCTTTGTTCATGTTTTTGAAAGTCGGGGCAGGGGGGGAAATAAGTTGGGCAATAGTTTGTGGCTGTCTTTCTTGAAAGCCTTGTCCATAGTCAGAATGGAGGACAGGAAACACGTGTGTTAAAAAAAGATACCTGCAAGTTGGAAATAATCTGTATTTTTTCATCTTAAAAAGTTACTGCTACATCTTTTCAGGGAAGAACACCAATGGGTCAGCTATGGGTGGTACTGGCTGCCAGTGTTGGTGTTCTTCAGGGCATTGCTGTGGCCTCAGAAGCAGCCTCAGCAAGGAGCTAAGCAGAAAGCTCTCATTTCATGCCATCCAGAGCATTTCTGTGAGACGGTGTGGAAAAGCCATGACCTGCACGTGCAGCTTTATGTCTGTTTGCAAACTGTTTTACAGAATACTACAAGGAAATCAGCAGGGGAGTTTTCTCATTTGTATTTCTCTTGGGTACATAGTCCCGTATCAGTGATGGAACAGTCCGTGCTCTGTTTGGGCCCATTCGTTTTTTATTCTCTTCAGTGCCCTGTGGTTGGCCCGCGGCAGCGTTTCCTCCAGATGACCCGTTGCTTTGATGTTACTTCTCGTTTTGTGTAAAAGTCACAACCGCGGCTTTGGTCCTGAATTATGTTAGAGGTGGCTTGTCCTCACTGTTTCTAACCAGGCAGAATTACAGCAGCAGAGGAACCCCGACAAGTTAGAGCGTAAGTCCCTGATAGCTGCTGTGCGCTGTTGGAAGGAGAGGAACTACAGAATTTACCCTTTGTCTCTGCGTGGAGAAAATTTTTAATCTAATGTGAATTTTGTGCTAGCAAATATTGTGAAAATTTTCCTCGGAGCATTAAGATTTCGATTTATTTTGAAGATCGCTTTAAAAGCGCGTGTTACAAACACATCCCTGTGAAACTAAATATTTGATCCAGCAGATGTTGACATTGATGAAGATGTTTTAATGTTTTCCCCCTCTTGCTCCACGTGTATCATAGTTGCTAGTAACGTGGCTGATTTTCTTTCCATATTAGAGAATCAAAAGCTCTCAATTTTAAAGCTTCTTGGAAATTACCATGGATTTTGCAGAATCTATCCCAGATAGAGCAGAACGTGGTTTTAGCTTGCAAGAGGGCAGATCAGGGATCCTTGATAAAACTGGGCAGCATCCCATGGCGTACCATGTACTTCATATAGAACAATGTTACTGGCAGATTTTTTTCCTTACCCCCTAGCTTTTTTTCAGATTGCACATGACTTTGAAACTGTTTGAGATATCGAACCTGTGATTTAGACTTGCAGTATTTTTGGAGTTCGCATCTCAGTTTTTCCACCCTTTGGTTTGGATAAAATCACACCCTTTAGGGAAAACAGTTTGGCTTTAATACTTCATAGCAGCAGTGCAGATTGCATGGGTAGATTGTAAAATCTCCTTCAATTCATAGCTGGTGTTTTATAGCAGTTCCAGTTCTTGACAGATACAACTCTTAAAACTAAAGTCAACGCTTGTTCTATCGCTTATGAAATAGTCATGGAGACAAGAGAGACTCTTGTCTAGAATGCAACAAGCAAAACGTATGTATTGCTTTCCATGTTTCTGCTTCTCAAATGTGACAAAACTTTGGATGAGTGTATTCAGCAGGGATTTTGGAAAACTTTGTTGAATTAAAATGAATCCGTTTCACTGCCAAAACCAGACAGAGTGGGGTATGTTTTTGTTTACAGCAGTACAGCTGATACTTATCCTCTCACCGCACTATCTTAGCAGAGACAAGGATTGGAAAATGTACCTGAGGAGCAAATCCAAATCCTTCTTTCTCACTTAACCTCCCTGTGTCACAGTGTAGTCTGTCATGTATAGTGAGATTTTGCATAAAGCCACTTAAAATCTCTACTTTTGTGGAAAAAAAAAACATAACATACAATGGTAGAAAAACTTGGCAGGAACAGATAGTTTGTTATGTGAAAATAAACTCTTTATTTATTTTTTTTTTAAAGCTGTAGTTAAATGGAAAAGCAAAAAGGTATCTTCTAGTTTCAGAGTGACCTTGGACTGAGTGCATTTGAACATCATCAGAAATTCTGGGATATTGGTGTTTTGTCCTAACTGCTGAATTGCTTATGTGTAGTATTTCTGAGTGACCATTTGAGATTGCACTGAAGCCAAGCACAATGAAACTAAAAGAAATAACCGTATTCAAAACCAAGAAGCAGAGCTGAAAACGTGGCCTTCAAATGATTTGACCATCAGAAATGAGGAAGATTGTGGGATGATGCAAAATACCTATGTGTTATACCTGTTTCTATTATATCTGTTAATTAGGAGTTAAGTAAATGTCAAAGCCTTGTATTCTGTTTCAGGACTAACGTTGGCTTGAGTCAGATGGTCTGAGTCAAATCGTGCAATTGTTAGTTTAGCTTTGTCAATGCTTTCCAATTTTTTGTTAGTGTAGTCCCAGACTTACTGGAAATTGTGAGCTCGAGCTGGGCTGTCCCTTCCAGCCAGAATTATCCTGCAATCCTGTGATTTTGTCAAATAAACTTTCCAGTGGGGGCTCCGTGCTGACCTACCCAGCCTGTTTCTACCTATGGCCTAATTGGGTCTTAAAGCTGTTTCCCCAGAGGTGGATGATGATGAAATCTGGTTTCTTTTACATCCACATTGAGTAGTAACTGTATATGATGTGCTGTTGGCAAGCCATGTAGCCAGTCACTGGAGGGTAGTTCCAAACGTAGCGAGCACAAGGTCTCTTGAGCAGCTAGAATGTGTTCCTCATTAAAACTCTTGATGAGCCTTGTGTTTACATTGCATTTGTGAAAGTGAGGTATCAGATGGTATTTGTTAATTTTCACAAAAGTTGTCTATTTTCCTTTCTTTGTCTCATCAAATGGTGCTCCAAGCTGCAATAACCAGTGGATTAGTGGGGAAGGTTTGTTATTTTATGGCGAGTCTGGATGACCGTCTGCGTGGATGTGAATTGTAGTCATCGCTTTCAGTTCTTCAGTGGGATAAGCCGTGGTGCCGAGTAATCCTAAACCTGCTTTCTAACTTTGTCTTACTCTACAGAAAAGAAAGTAGGGAAACAGTTAGTAAAAACTAGCTTCATAAATGTTAGAGGGTTGTAAAATTTTCCCATTTATTGAGAGTGGCCTCCACATAGGGAGACTGTGTGATGTGCAACTAATGGTGTGAGGAGCTATAGGCTGTCTTGCTGCAAAGACTCTGATTTCATAGTCTTTTATCTAAACGACTGTTCTGGGCCTTAAGAGATGTAAAAGGAATGTTAATTGCTTCTCAGGTTGATGTCTTTACATTTAAAAAAAAAGCAAGCATGTGCAGGATTGCTTGAAATGTTCTTCCTAGTGCTGCTTGATGGAGCTGGTTAACAATCTACAGTCAAAAGGCCAGCTCAGCCCAGTTTCAATTCTTTAATTTTTTTTATATCATCTCTTCCTGTTACTTTGTTAACTCTTTTCTCCTCGTCTCTCCTTCTCTGCATCCCTCATACTCTGCTTGTACTAGCATTCTCTTGCTATCAAATCACTGTTTTCTCTTACCCTTTGAAAGAGTAAGTTTTGCTTCACAAAACTATACTGACATAAAAGCTACAGGGCTAATTCCACTGTTGAAGGTGCTGTGAATTGTGAACTGAAATCTGCTGCAAGTTGAGGAGCCCTTGAGAATGAGGGAAGACTGTAGTGAAACACCAGTTGACTGACTTAAAAATTACAAGTGGTTTGGATTCTTGTAATTCCTAACAGTTTAAACCAGGTGACACTGTAGTGCTGGAGTTTTTCCTACCTCTTCCCTTTGCCTGGTGTGTGCAGGTGCAGAGGCTCACAGTTTGATCATTAGCTCTGGGATGCTTCCTAGGATTAGTCAGTGCCACCCAAAACCATGGCTTGAAGAGAAGTCACGTTGATATTGTTTCAATTTGATGGTGGTATTTGGAATGCTCTTTGTTTTCCACGTTGAGTATGAAAACCAAAATGTGCACTTACCCAGTGAGACATCCAGGTTTCAGAAATGTCTGTGTGTGTATCCAAGTGGGAAAGTAAGTGTGAACTCGTGTATGAACTAATTACTTAGGTGGTTAATGTCGATCAAGTGCTCATATGCAGTGCAATTACTTGGTCATGCTTAAGGACGTGTTACCCTTACTGTACATCTGGTGGTAGTTTTTCCTGCAGTGTCCAGAAATTGTATGTAGGTTCAGTAATTTCTCAGATAATCTTTAAAAATAAAACTAACCTAAGGTGTTCCTTTTGTCATTTGATTGCCTATTGAGGTGCCTAAAACTCTGTCTGGGAATTTTTGAGGCTGTGTAGCAATTAAAAAAGAAAATAGCCTGTGCCTAAACAGCAACAGAATAATGTGAACCCTAGATGATTAATTTTCCTCCTAGTTCTCCCTCCTTGTATTTTGAGAGACACTGGGAAAGGAGCATGTGGAACAGACAAAACTCTTCTTCCTTCATTTTTCCCCCAACCCACCCTTCATTCCAGGTGTGAGGGAGGGAAAATGTTTTTAAAAAACCCAAACAATCTATTAGTTTGTGAACTACTTATCAAATAAGAATGTTTATATACTTGTATGTTAATGAATAGGGTCTCTGTTTAAAAATTGAACAAGGTCTAAGTCAAAGGCGTAACTGCTGCTTACTTGTAACAGGATATGGTTAAAAGGGTGTTTTTAAGGTGTCTTTGACTGTACATGTTACTTTTTTTCTTGCTTCAGTATGTACCAGTTTTACTTCAGGCTCATGGTCTCAAAGCCCCATTCAAGACTTGCAGACTTCAGGGGATGGGTTCTATCAGCTGTGATGGCTGCTGAGAAACCCGTGTCGCTTCCTTACAAGTCTCAGACTAGATCTTTTAATCTCTGATTTTTATTTACTTCTTTCCACTTAGGTCGTGTATCATTGTGAGCAATGGCCCCCTTCTTACGGATATCTTTCAACTCCTTTGAGCTGGGACCTGTGCAGAATCAAGGGGAACAACTACAGCCTTTCTGTGCTATCAAGATGAAGGAGGCATTGAATACAGGTGAGGTAACAAATGGTGACGCTTTTCTGAATATGAATAAGTTTTTGAGAAATACCGCAATCCCTCTTAGGCTATGAATGGTAATGAGTCCTGCTGTTCCTGTCATGCCAAGCACTTCAACGTGAGCTTTTCTTTCAGAGTGGGAGGAATAACTAAGTGACTTTTTCCTCTATCCCCACCTGAAAACAAGATTTCTTTGTTAGTGCTTTCTTGTACTGTGTGCTCAGTACTCGGTAGGGTGAAGTCCAAGATCTCTAGTTTCTTCCTTCACCACCAACACACAACTATTCACAAAATATGTGGTGAATATGTCACTTTTGCATAGGTTAAAGTGAGTTATGAATTTTGCACGACAAAGGTTTGCAAATAAAGCATTCTTCTCTCTGGTTCCACAAGTGACAGACTGCATTTGCAGAAACTCTGCAGGGGAGAGAGTGGTGGAGAACCATGAAGAGGGATTTGAACTGCAGCAGGTTTGAGAGAACCATCCTCAAACGTAGCATATTAAATGATCTTTACTGACTTGGAGGATGGATATCAATGAGAAGTGTAGTTTGTTGTTGTTGTAGTAACTCAGGCATTTAGGCAGAATTTTTTGTTTGGAATAACTTGAACCCAAGGTCTTGTTAGCACCTCCCTGTTCAGCATGCCCTCAGCCTTCAAAGACCACGTCTTTATAGAAACCGGTCCAAAGGTTTATAATATTTTGTGACATTTAGCCAGAATGCATCACTGCAGCCAAACAGGATGAGAGGGAATTGCTGTGCTGGGTTAGACCGCAGACATCTAATCCTGCATTTATGGCTCTAGGGCTTCACAAAACATTAAAGAGTGCAGGAAAGGCTGAATTTTCTTCTTCATCACAATATGATTGGGTTTTCCCCTTATTTCTGAGAAATTCTAAGCTGCATTTAGACTTCAAACAGAAGGTGCAGTGCCCCTTCCAGAAAATGTTGTCATCAAGGAAATGTGTTAAGCTCCAAAGAAGCAGTTTCCTAGTCTGGTGGGAGAACCTCTGAAGAAACGGCCTTGAAAATGTTGCAGCTGCCTGAATGTGTGGAGAGGTGGAAGCAGTCTAAATAAATCCACTCTTTTTTTCAGCTCTCTCCTTTTCAAAAGTAGAATTGTCCCAACATTTCTCCTCTTTGCTTGCATGTATCTCTGAAGTACTGAAAAAGGAGGGAGGAGAGTGCAGTGAACCTTGGAGCGGTGACTGATTGGGGTAATTGGGAAAGGAAACTGATGCTCCCATTATCAGTTTGACAAGATCTGGAATAACTTTTGTTGGATTTGCATGCTGAAGCGTGATCAAGGAAAAGCTTATTGTATAGAAAGAAGAAAATCATTTGCCTAATGATTCGTCATTGAGCCAATTTGCAAACACGTACTACGTTTTGAAACCAGTAGCGTCAGCAGAGAGACAAGGGAGGCCTGACCACAAGAGGGGTAAAAAGAGTGCTCTTCTTAAAGGCTCTTCTTTGCTGACACTTCAGTGTTCATTTGCAGGCAGGTAGTGTGATCCATGACAAATCTTGATTAGTATGATTTTAATTACAAAAGCAGCCTAGCCAGGCTGGAAGTTGTTGCCAGTAATTCAGATGACTTCTTTGAGTTTTACATAGGATAAAAATGTATATGGAAACTGATCAAAGCAGATATTAATTGGCACATGGGAAAGGGAGAGTCCTGCAAATGGGCTGAAATAGTTCTCTCCCCCTCTAAGAATCCTGCAGAGTATTACCAAATATTCTGTAAACTGCTGCTGCTTCTGCAAACCCTGAATTACTGTCAGAGGTTCTGCATTTCTCATGTCCCCAAGGACGCCGTGCTGTTTTTGATGAAGGAGTCCAGCTTTAGCAATCCAAAAAATAGGCTGGTGTAAAAGCCTTGCTGTGCAGACAGCCTGCTTTTAATTCCCCTTCGCCTTTATTGTCCATCCTAATAATCACTAAATTGTGTTTTGTTTGAGCTTTCCCCATATATTTTCACCATAATATTTCTAAATTCTTCCAGAGTTAAGAGTATCAATTACAGAGCTCTGGAAGTAGGTTTGCACTGTTAAGAACTTGAGTTTTTCTTTCTGTGGCATTCTCCAAATTCGAGATAAAAGCTTTTGGCTGAGTAGAGGAGGAATGCTGAAGTTTGCGTTGAAGTGGAGGAGGTCCTCAGGTGGCTGAGCATTTCAGAGTGCCCTTTGGCAAGCAGGCTTAGGTCTGCCTGTCAAAGCTGTAATTCGTAATGCTGTTGTTGGCAGGCATTCCCTAATAAAGAAGTACAAGGACCCTATTTGCTGCTCTGGTTTGGATGGCTCAGCACCATTAAGTGGAGTGCATTGAGCAAGTTAGCAATGAATGAACGCAAACTTTGCCTTGAGTTTCCAGGAAGATTTTAAAATAATATGTATATAATTCTTCCTTTGTTGAAGTGAGTGTAAATTCTCTTGCTAGTTTTAAGCGACAGACCACACTGCAGCTTCCTGGGGAAGGGTCCAGCTATTTCATCTCCTCTGCTATTGCCTTGCTATCATAAGAACAGGTGACACAGTTAAGGGAAAAATGGATCATTCAGAGCTGGAGAGGCACTTAGAAAGCACTTTTATTGCAGCAAATGAACTTGATAAATAGCAGAAATTGTGCAGAATGTACAAAATTATATTCAGTTACCTGAGCACAAGTGGGGAATAATTTGCTCAGCAGCAAATCACAGATTAAAACTGGGGAGGTGGCATCGTGTGCCAGAGTCACTGTGAAGAGCTGGGTGTGATTGCTTAGGAGGCAGTATCATTTTGGATGTGTTAATAAGACACCCAGATCTAGAAATACGCTAAAGCTTGTTATAGCTGTTTTCTGTGCCTGAGTTAAGGACAGGAAGAAATTAGCTCAACTGATGGCAAGAGAGACTGAAGCTGTGTATTAAGAAAAAAAATCCATCTAGTAAGAATAGTGAAGTACTGTAAAACTCCTAAGGAAGGAGTCTGCAGAGACACTCTTATGGGAGGCTGGCTAAATGTTTCAAAAAAGTTAAGATGTTTTTTGAGGTCCCTTCAGCCTTTTCTTTATTCTTTAACTACATGAAGTCTGTGTGCACTAGAGAGGACAGATAAGGCCTCGTAATATGCTTTAAAATACAGCAATTGTGGCAGAGATTGAGTACAATGCCAAGGAGAGTGAGTTATGAATAGAAGTGAAATGTTGGGATAACTTGGAAGCAGATTAATGAAATGTGGAGCTTTTCATCTCTCAGCCACCGATTCCAATTTAAACTGGGTCAGTGTAAGACGTATCTTAATTTATCTTATAGCAGCAGATTTTCATGATTAGGTGACACATCGTGGAGATTGATACCAGAAAGCAGCCATGCAAATACTCCCTGTCAAGTTGACTGACTAAACCAGCTTCTGGATTCCAGAATGGGATTTGTCTCTCCTGGTCTCTCTGGCTGCCCGTTAACACCTTCACTGCCTTTGCATGCCCTGTTTCAGGGTGAGCTTTGCCTTTCAAATCATGAATGTTTGGACTGAATATTTAAACTTTGTCCCAGCCACAGTACAAGAAGTAGTAAGCCTGGTTTTGGTTTCAGTACAAGGATCCTCTCTTTTGTTTTATTCTGTTGAGTTTAAGTGCTAGAGCTACGTTATTTGATTTTACAGTTTCTGTCCTTTTTTTTTGTTGTTGTGGCTTTCAGAGAGAGGAAAAACTCTAGTTCAGAAGAAACCCACCATGTATCCAGAATGGAAATCAACTTTTGATGCCCACATTTACGAAGGACGGGTGATTCAGATCGTGCTCATGAAAGCAGCAGAAGAGCCGTTGTCTGAAGTGACTGTAGGTGTGTCAGTCCTGGCGGAGCGATGCAAGAAAGGCAACGGCAAAGCAGAATTCTGGGTAAGGAACAAGATTAATTCCTTAAACTTGCTGACCTGGTTATGTTTTCTTTCAAGCTGAACGGGTGCCTTATGTCTTTTAAATGACGAGTGTTCGATCCCTTTAGAGTGTGCGGCAGGGCTTGTAAGGCAATTATTTTAGCAGCATTTTTGAAGCAGATAACGTACAATCAAAGTTCAAGAAATTGACAATGAAATCCATGACATTAGTGTTTGAAATAATGGCCTGTATCACATCGAGCACCTATTTTAAAAAGCCTAGCAGTTTTTATCAAATAGCAGATGTTTAAATTGGATCTGATCATTGTAATTCATCCAGAGAAAAAGAAATGTGATGCTTATTCCAAGGCATTTCCACTTAGAATTTCTAAGTTTATTTATTTATATTTAGTAAATTTTAGTTAACTTGGTGCTGCTGTAGTGGGGATCTTTTAATCCCCATTTTTGTTATCCTGATATCTTTTCTTGCCCCTGTGTCCCAAACAATTCTTCAAACTTGAAGTCAAGGAGTATTGCATCTTGACAAGTGTCATTTGCTCCTGTATCATACTCAGTGCAATTCTGAGTATCCATCTCAGAAATGTAACAGGGGAGGTAACGTTAGTGTTTAATATAGTTTTAAATTTAGTAATATACATTTAGTCCAAATGCCAGTAGTTACGTAGTCAAACTACATAAACCCAAACAGCTTTTAAATAATTGTACGGAATGGATTTCAATTAGCACTGTAAACTGCAAATAAGCAGAAAGTTTAAAAATATTATGCATTTTTTATTTTGTACATCTAAAGAGAAGGGAAAGTGACAGAGGAACGGAGGGGTCAAAACCCTGAGCCCTGTTTTCTGAAATGTTGAAGGTGTTGTTCCATTGATTTAGTTGATGTGTTGCAAAGAATTTTCAATGAATTAAGGGTTTAATGATGTCATCTTTGTAAAAATCTATTCTCCAGCTTCTTTTTCAACTTTCAGACCCAACTGAAGTTGCTAAGATACTGGTCCAACAAAAAGGATTGCAAGAATGTGATGAGGCATTATTGTCCCAGAGAGCTCTATAAAATCTTTAAGCAACACTAATTAGCGTCCCAAATATTAAACTTTTCTCCAAATGCAGAAATGAGATTCAGAGAGGAATATCAGGATATCCTGTCATTTGGGTGAGAGCTGTCTAGCTAGAAATAGTCTTGCCCAGTATCCAGGTGCATATAAAGCTGTACTCAGGCAGCCTGCCCAGACAAGACATGTATTTGCTAATACAGGAACTGGCCATCTCTGTATTTGAGTGCTAAGGAAATATTTGCTAAATGTGAGCAGGTCTCCTTAAAATCTCACCCACAATCTTGTGTTCAAAGCCTTCTGGACTGGAGTGTTGCTGAACCTCTGCCTGGAAGATGAACCCTACAGGAGACTTTTCATCATTGGGTGGGCTAAAGCAGGGTGAGCAGGGAATAACAGATAGTTCCTGGTTACATCCAATTTGATGAGCATCTCGTTTCTGACACAATTAGCAATGCTGCTCCTTCCTTGGTAGGGGATGGATACATGAACACTTCTCTGCACATATGAATGCTTTTCCTGAACGCTGGATATGAAGACGAGGGAGTATCCAGTTGCTTAGCTTAGTATGGGAATACTTTTTTTAAAAAAAAAAGTCCTATTTTCTCTCAAGTCCATTTTTTTCCTGTAAATAGCAGGATTTTGCTGAGTTTGTGCCAAACTAACTATCTCACCAAGAAGATCTCAGAAAAAAACCTTAAAGGGGTGCTTGATATTGAAGTGGCTTAGAGATTTTGCTAGGTCAGTAGAATCTCACTGATTTGTATTCACCTGTTAATTCTGAAATCATACACTTTTTCCCCACACGTTAACTTGAATTCTGAGACGAGCTATTATTCAGAAGAGTAGTTAAAACTACTAATGATCAGTTTTAGCCAATTCAATGGTCTGAAGCCCTCTGGTTATTATCCATAGAACAGGTACAACGTAGATGTCATCAACATTAAACTTCCTCTGTACGACCTCAGTCGTGACTTGGACAGACCATCATGCCCAGCAAAGAGACCTTAGGTCACCTACCATAGGCTATAAAGTTATTTTGGTGTATGTAGAGGCAGCCTGTCAGAATTAGCTCTAACATTTTTGCCTTCTGTAAGATTTGTTGGGCAAATGTTTTGAGTGTCAGACACTGCCTTAAAGATGAAAAATTAGTCATCATCCCAGTAGGATAATGGGATTTGTGGGGGTATGTTCACGGGTATATCTAATGTAATTGTGGTGGGTTTGGGTTTTTTTTTCCTCCCAAGTTGTATTTACTGTTAATCCAGGGCTACTTTGCTCTGTGCTGAAGTGAAGAATGAATCAGAGTCTTTCATGCTTAATAGCTTCTTAGGTTTCATGAAGGTAGCAATTTAAGAATTAGCAGCTACTTTCTGAGCACAGGAACTGACCTCAGCTATTGGCTTAAAAGGCATTTGTTTTTGCTGGTCTGTAGAATTTGCCACAGAAGCCGTGTGTAATGGCTTGAGGGGGTAAAGTAAAATAAATTTTGATGATACCACTTTTTCTGATTACAGAGAACAGTATTTGATATCTCTGTGGTTTGTACTCTCAATAAACGTATAAAGGACTATATAGATTATTTCTTTTAAAACTGAGTTCCTGTGCAAATTGAGTTTACTAATAGTAGAAACAGAAGTCAACAAACTTCTCTGCAGAAACGGGAAAGGGACATGCAAAAACAATGTGACCTTTGTGCTGAACTTTTGGGTGGACATCAAAGCAGTGCAGCACACTAGTGAAAGCAATAGAATAAAAGCCCCTGATTCAGCTGCAGCTGTGAGATATGGAAGAGGGTTGTGATCCAGTAGTTATCAAATATTATACTTTGATACCCTAAAAGGAGCTGTTTAAATTCCTGAGAGTTTCAGTCAACCACATACTTCACTGTTGGTATCTTTCTTTCCATAGCTTGACCTGCAACCTCAGGGGAAGGTGCTGATGGCTGTGCAGTATTTTTTGGAAGATGCAGGTAACGTCAACTGTTTATTTTCAGCCAGTTATGTAAAAATAAAACTTCTTTTCCACATTCCTTTTGTGGAACACAGGATGTAGCTCACAGAAACCCAAATCATCTGGTGTACTGAGTAGCATTTCCTGATTTTATTAATTTGTTTTGTAGGGTTTTTTTTGTTATGTGGAATCATGGTTGCATTTGTTCATTTCTAACCTAAATGTTTCTAAGTGCCTTTGTGCCCTGTATTGCTATTCCGTTTAGCCACTTTTGGGTCTTTAATATGTCTATCTTCGTGTTTTGATGTGTTAGAAAAGATGTAATGATGAGTGAAAGGTTAAGTGTTAAAATGCAAATCTAATCAACGTTCTGCCATAGCAGTTTAAAAAGTGAACAATCTGTGTATGTCAGAAATTTACACACGCTCTTTGGAGAAGAAACCAGGAGGTAAGAGAAGATAGTTATCTAAGGGGGGAAGCTCTCAGTACAGTAACAAAAACAAGTATTTTGCCAGGGATTTGTGTATCTGTGGGATTCTTTCCTAAAGGAAATGATGTAAACCTCACAACTTGCTTAGCTAGTGGCTAAAACCTTCCCGTACTAGAAGTCACAAAACCATTATTTCTTGGGAATTGAACTGGTCTGTCGTACTAGCCTGTTGGTCTTACATGGTTTAATACTATATGTTTGTAAATAATATGTGGAAAGAGTAAGCAGTAAGTTTTATAGCATCACTGGGGTTTTTTTCCCCCAGATATATACAGGGAACATAGTTCTGTTCTCACAGAACAAGTTAATTGTGAAGGTACCGTAGATTTTTGTACCATATGTGCAATCCGTGTAGCAGTTACTAGAAAAGCTACTAAACATAGAACGTGATATGCAGTACGTGACATTTCAGAGTTTTATCTCTGCAATGGCAAGAAAACATCATATAGACTCGTTATTTTGGTCTCCTTCATGAAAAGTTAACTCTTTAAAACAAAATTATAAAAAAATCGTGTGACTGAAGAGTCTGGAAGTAAGAGCATTTCTCTGAAGATCAGAAGCTCTCTATTTACGCACCAGTAATATTCTGGTTTGTATTCAGAACTGTTGTGAGCCATTATATTAGAAAACCCTCCTCTTGGTCTCCATCACAGCTTTCCTGCGCGAGGCAATTTCATGGGGCAGTGGTATGGGAATCTGTCTATTTAATGAGACGTACAGAAATCCATTTGTCCAGGAAACTTAGAAGTTTCTTAACCAAAACTGTACAAAACCATCTTCAGTGTTCTCAGTTGCCTGTTTGAGGGGGCTGAAGCTTATTTCATACTCTCCACACTGACATGAGGAACAGTAGAGATGGCATAAGCAAAAACCTTCCATAAGTTGCTATTAGCCGTTAGTAGGAAGGTAACACACTTCTGTGCTCTAAGTACTAAAATAATTGTACTTAGTTATTGATCAAAATGATTTAAAAATAGAAACAGTGTTCTTGCAATTCTTTTCATTGCCTTTATGAGGGATTACAGATGGTAGTGGGTGAAGCCTAAATACCAAACCGATTATTAAGTCATGCAATCATACATTAATTGGCAATTTAAGATTCATGTGTAAGTGCGCTTGTTAGACCTTCTACTTTGCAACAACTTCCTATTTTATCTTCTGCTTTATAGAAAATTACTCACCAATACCTTCATGGTAACCAAAGCTCAGAGGCAGTGACAAATCCCTTTCCAGGCATTTATACATCTACATTTTGTGAAGGAAAGTCACTCAATCTGATACTTGCAGTGTTCACATCAAGCATCAATACATTTTAACATACAATGCTCAAAATTGTAGACCTCCCTCGTGTCACTATCTGTATATTGCTAAATAGGCAAAACGAGTGGACACTGAATGATTTTTGGCTCATCGCTGCACTGTGTAAATCTTTGCTGTAGTTAAATTAGCAGTTTCCAGTGTTAGAGCAGAGAAGATTGTTAGTGCATTACAAGGATGTTTGTCTTAACTTCCATTCTTCACATTGCTAAAACCCTTAGTTAATAGTTGAAAGCGCAGAGACAGTTCACATTCCTTCCTCTGCACGTACATTTTGTTTTCTCTCTGACGTGCCTTTCCGGACAGAAGTGCATGGTAGCCATGCTTCTAAAATACTAAAAAAGGCTTGTTCTGAAACTGGTATTTCAGTTTTTTCCTAGTTTATTTGAAGGTATTGCTACCATTAGTATCGTTGAGTTATAGGTGCTACCTTTTGTTTGAAAATCTCTGAGCGCTTTGCAAAAGTGACTAATTCTTTCTTTGGCTTGTTTTGCAAACTAACGCTGTTGTTTTTCAACCATTCCTTCTAAGTGGCAAACATTCTGCCATCTTTAGAGAAAACTGCTTCTCCCTGCCTGGATGGTAGGCAGCAGTATTGAGAAGTGAGTGTTTTGTTGCTCCATTATCAGATTTATTATTAGAGAAAAAGTTTCATGGAATAAACTGGTATTAAAATTTGCTCCATGGTAGACTACACTGAGACATTCATTTGTACATTCTTTTTGCAGATTGGAGCCTGGTAGTTAATTTAGGGCTACATATGAAAACTCTTCCCAGTCCTAGAGGTTTTTTTAAATTTCTAGACCGTGTAAAACGGGGATTGCAGAGCCCTGGCTGTCAAAGAACTTTTTTGTGCTCTCTCCTGTGAGTTGAAAATAAGTTTGTGTTGGAAATCAAAAGTTTTTCTTCCGATGTGTGAAGCAGGAGAACTCCCATTTTCATTTCAGAATGCTGTTTTCTTTCTGCCCCTCCTTCTTTAGTTGTAGTATTGAAACTGGGTTATAATTCTGTAAAGCAGCTTTAGTTTTAATAGGTGGGAGTTGCAATACGTTTAATGCTTTGCTTGATCTTTGTTTATTCAAATGTAGTTAATGACCTTATCGAGTAAGAAAACCCAGGATCGCGGAGGTGGCTGTGCTGCTGCGTGTCTTGTGCGGTGTTAGCAGCTTTGGAGGCTTTGGAAATAGGTTTGCATCTTGTTTTTGAATTCTGAATTGCTGTTTTGCTGCCTTCAGCTTCCTGGAAAAAGGGTTAGTGAAGTCTTTCCTTAAAATGCTATTAGGTCTATCAGAAGGTGAGTAATTTGCATGTGAACTTTTGGTATCTCAAGTATCGGACTGCTGGGAGAGGAGCGTGAACCAGAGAGCTGCATATATTTTGAATCTATTTTTCTGCGTGTGTTGAGATGAGCATTGGGGGAAGCATGAGATTTTAGATTTTTTCTGAGGCATCAGTGAGTAACAGGGTAAGTAACAGATCTGCTATCGCAGCCTGCATGTTGTAGCAGTCTAAATTAAGATTTGAAGCGAGTTTTCTCTGTGAATGAGGTTTATTGGGGAAGTTATTAGTAAATAATAAGGATGTTATTAGTAAATAATAAGGATAAGGGCTTATAATTGTAAATTATACAATTATAAGGCCTTATAATTGTAAATGGGGAAGTTGGTATGATTTAATCATTTATCTGAGAAAACACTATTTCTAGAAATTTGGCAGATGTGGTAGTTATTCAGTGGCACCTAGCATCTGTTTTAACCTGCATCTGGAAGTATGATTACATTAATTTAATAAAAACATTGTGCTAATTTCATAAACAAAAAGTTGGCAGTGTATTTGGCTGGTAAGGTAGCTAACGTGTAGAGCAGAGAAAATTCGATATAGTTTATACATTCACAAGAAATCTGGCTCAGATGCTGTGTTTTTAAAGGCTGGTTTTTACTTTGTAATTTAGAAATAGAGGAAAAGAGAAGACTCGTTTTCCAGTTTATTCTCTGTTTCACCGCAGTGACTGAGACAGGGGTATCCCTGCAGAAGTGTTAAGGAAAGCCCCCGCTGAAAGGCGAAGCAGCAGCTGTGTGTGCGGCTGGGCACGGGCTGTGTCACCCCAGCAGCTCCCCAGATGGTGTGAGCCCGACAAAGCCTGCAGTGTGCACACGGGATTTATGGTTGTGGGGTTTTTTTTTTTTTCCCCCCTTCCTGGATTGAAAAGCGCTGGGCTTGTTAAAACTCTGCTGTTTTGTTTTAGCACTTTTCTGGAAGACCACTGACTTCATTAATGCCAATGAAAGACCCGGTGCAGTGCAGACACGCTGACAGTCGCTGCGGCGCAGCCCGGCTGGGTGCCCTGCAGAGCATCAGTCCAGCAGGAGTAGGTGTGGGCTCCGTGGCCAAAGCAGGACTTCACTTATTTATTTAGAGAAAGCAAGAAGCCCGTGTCCTGTGGGTGTCCTGGTTTCTGCACAGAACAGAGCATAACATACCTGACAGGACAAGGGGTAGCAGTTTTAAATTGGAAGAGGGGAGATTTAGATTAGACACCAGAAAGAAATTCTTTCCTGTGAGGGTGGTGAGACACTGGAACAGGTTGCCCAAGGAAGTTGTGGCTGCCCCATCCCTGGAAATGCTGAAGACCAGGCTGGATGGGGCTTTGAGCAACCTGGTCTGGTGGGATGTGTCCCTGCCCAGGGCAGGGGGGTTGGAACTCAATGATCTTTAAGGTCCCTTCCAACTCTAACCATCCTATGATTCTATGATACCAGTAGCTTTTCTTACAGTAGAAATGCAGGCACTATGACATATAGTATACATACCTCTTCTATAAGGGTGCTACTGAGAGTTTGTAACACCGCTTTTTACCACTCATGCTAAAGCTTGTAGTGTAACTGCTTGGGCAGGAGACAGGTAATTTGCAATTAACGTGCCAGCTTTGAGAGCAAATAGCATTGGCTTGTATAGCAGACTGTTGGTGTTGCTGCTTAATTGTCAGCAGTGTAGAATCCACAAGTACTGAGGGTGGTGGAGATGGTTAAAAAAAAAGCTGAAGAAATACACAGCAATATTAATATCCTGCCTGTAAATGAAATGTTGTGATGATCACAAAACTCAAAATCATTTAGCATAGCAAGTTCATGTCAGAGAAATGCAGACTTTTGGGAAACCTGTATTTCTGTAAATGTTTGTGGGTGGGGGTTTTGATTTGGTTTTGGTTTGTTTTTTTGTACAGACGATCTGTAAAGGAATCCTCTCTAGGACCAGGCTAAAGAGCAGTTTTCCTCTGAGATAGTTCATCCCGGGAAAAGTCTCCTTCGTGAGGAACAAGCTTTCCTTTTTAATGATTGCTTTCTGAGATTAATATTTTTCTTGACCTGAAGGCACACTTAACTTTCAAACAAAGCCAAGTGCACGACAGTAGAACAGCAAAAGGGGACACTGAACAGAAATACTAGTAGGATTTTATAATAAAATATAAAGTTTCAGGCAAATCTCAACTTAAGCAGCCGGTTCGCTCAGACAATGTTTTGCCTGTCCCTGTTTGAAGCCAAGTCCTGGTTCTGGGTTTCTGACAGTAGCGCTGTTTTCTTTCGTCTCTTCACAAACAGAACTGTGAAATGAGCGAGTTAACATGAAAAATGAGCTCTGAAGATGGTAAATATTTTTTCTATTCTTTCTTTTAAAAAAAAAGTCTGGTAGAGCTATTCCGGAGGTTGTTTGCTTTTGTCCTTGAAACTGTTGAGGTTCATTTGAGCCAATTTGACATCTCACCTTGAGGTTTATTACAGTTCAGCAGAGTCGTAGCAATATTGTTTTAGCAAATGTTTTCCAGACTGTGGGCTGTGTGTTATGTTAGTGGCTGTAAGGACTCTGAAATATTCAGAAGGACTGGCGCTGCAGTTAAATACTGTATACAATGGTACCTTCACAGCACTTCTGGAGAGCTGCACTGTCAATTCACAGCCCTGCTTAATGGTTTCTTAATGAATATACAGCACGGAGGAGTCATTGCTGCTTCTCAGATCAGCTGCAAGCTTTGAGAAGGGACCTTGAAAGACATGAGCAGTGTGTCAGTGATAAATATTAACCATGGCTCTCGATAGAGGAAATAGATTATGTTTAATGGTGTGTGCTGGGTCCGAAATTATTAATTTCAGGTCCAGGCCGCAGAGGTCACCTGGATTCTAGTTGCTGATTCAGCTGTTTTGTACATGACTCTTTCTGACCGTGTGCCAGCCCAGGACAAGCCTTCCATCCGTGGAAATCCTGACTTGCTAGGAGGGGGAAGCAAAGGCTTTCCCTTTGTGTTTCTTCCTCCTCCCCCATCCCCACCCTGCATCCGTGCAGTTGTTGGGAAGTTTACTTGCAATTGTTAATTCTCTCTGCGTCTTTGAAAGAAAGCCTTTATTCCCCAGTTTAGTCCATGGTTGGCTGAACTTCTGGAGAAATACACATTAAAGGTAATACACGCATTAAAGATAACTTGTTGAACACACCCATAATAAATTGAAATGAACTGCACTATCATTTCAGAGCCATTTCAGTTTCAGGTGCACTTGACTTTGAACTGCTGCCCAAACCTCTCAGCTTCTTGGGAAGCATACAAAAATGTTTTCAGCTATACTTTGATATGTTGGTTGGTTTTGGCAAAGATATTTAATAAGGCAGCTGGTTGTGAAGATTCTGTGTTCTCACATGCAGTTTTTAAAGTTTTGCTGTGCTTAAGGATTCTTCATAGTTAAAAGTATGTTTAAGGAAAGTGGTGGTTTTTTTTCTTTTTGTCCTTTTTGGTTTTTTAATTTGTACAAACTAAGTGATTAGTTCATTAATCACCCTCTCAAAAATAGGTGCCAGTCTCACATATTTCTGTTTAGTTGGATGTCAGTGTTCCAGACAGAGAGAAAACACCACAGTTTCCCGTATCCAGATCAAGTTTTGTCAGAGAATTTCGCAGGCAGCACCAGCAGTACTAAATTGCTGCAAGTATTTTGGCGTGAGGAGAAGCTGCGGCCTGTTTGCTTTGTGAATCCCGTTAGCTCCTCACTAAACACTGGGTGTGCTTGTGTTACAGACCTTAGGGGGGCTTTTCTCCCTTCAGCTGCTCCATCACAGGTTATCTCCTCAGAACACATGGCATAAAGCAACACACCTTTCTCTGCTTTGTCGCCGTTGCTGATTAAATCACCCTTATGAAGGCATCCTTTTGATGCAGCAAACAACCCGAGGCCTTGCTGTCCCCCCCGCGGCCATGTTTTTGCCCTGTTTTCCACACCTTCCCCTGGGTGGTTGCCCTGAAGCGTCTGAGGACCAGCGGGTGAGGTCCGTGCGTGTGCTCGGCAGGATTAAACACAGATAGTGCTGTTTGTGGACTTGGACACGCTGGAGGGCAGCAGCTGGTGGGGAGTTTCCCTTGGGTGACCTCAGTAGCCTGTTGGAGCAGCAGAGGTGAATCCTGTTCCTGGAGGGGAGGAGGTAACTGGGAGACGTACTCTCCCGGGCTGTCCCAGTGCACCTCCTGAGCGCTTCTCGGGGGCAGGCAGGATGGGTTTTTCTCTGAACCAGAGGGCCAGTTTCTCAGAAAAGTGCATTAATACCTAGTGGCAAAACCCAGCGACCTTTTTTTGATCATTGTGCTTAATCTTTCCTTAATCTCTGAGCTGACGTTGTCCGTCCTGTTTGAAGACGGTACCTGCCGCTGCAGTCTGCCTGCTGCTGGCTCTGGCTGAGGAATTAGTTCATGACACTCAAAACGGTATCAAATGATAGGTTGTGTCCCAGGTTCAGTGGTCTGTTGGAACAGCAGTGGTGGCAGCCAGGTAAAAAAAAAAAAAAGACGAAAATGGAGTGTGGCTAGAACAAGAACAAGAGGGTTCCTGTGGGACTTTGCAGTAAGCTCAGGCATTGCAGTCAGTGGGACATGGCAAAGGAAACAAATCTCTTCCTATGGGTGTAAAAAGCAAAGCTCCTGCTGATATCGATCAAAGGCAGCAATGCAATGGAGCAAATAAAAACCAATTGTACTGACAACGGGGAAAAATGCAGTGGATCAGCTCCCAGGTGCTCGTTCAAGCCCCTCTCTCTTTTCCTGCTGGGTGGGATTATCCCTCAACAGCTCCTCTCGATGGACAAGAAACGTGTCCTAGGGTTAAATTATCACTTAGTCTCTTTTGATACACCTTCATGGGGTTGCCTCTGTTACAAACTCTTCCTGTTATTTTCAAAAATGTGCAAGTAAGACTATATAGCCTGAGTTGTGGCTGAAAGATTGTGATGAAAGAGCCTCATTTTTGTAAGAGAAACTGAGATGTTTCCTTGAAAATGGGTGGAAATGACTATAACCTGTAATGAGGGACCTGTGTGAGCCAGCTGGACTCGGAGCCTGAGAATTCTTGTGTTGTTTTATTTCTTTGCTAATACTATATGTAATTACTACGTAGATAGTATTAGATGCTTCAGTATATACGTATTATGTACCATGACTGCTATAGTATTATATAGCACTATAGATTGTAACCCCATAGGGGCTTGCATTTCTGTTGTAGTCCTGGTTCAGCAGGACACAGAGAGCACCACCATGAAAAGGCTTCTGCTGAAGGAGAAGACCCTCCTGCTTCCAATAAAACATTTATTCCTCTTGCACATAAATCACATAATGTATAGGAGCTGATATTTTTTTTAAGAAACGACTGTGTGTGTAATTTCTGTAGCAAGACTGTGCTCTGTTCCTGCTTCTTCCTCTTGGCTCGTTTGCTGAAGGCTTTTTCCAAATGAGCAGGAGAGGGAAGCGCTTGCAAACGGCACAGAGACGCCTTAGGAAGGAGTGAGTGTGTGTCTCCCACGCTTGGGGGACTGAAAGTCTGCAGAATGCAGGTGTAAAGGAAATAGAAACACAAGTCTGCAGCAGAAGGCCAAACTGAACATTTTGGAGAAATAAATATTCATGTTTATAATACCTTAAAGTATGAAAAGTATGTCTTCTTGTCTCCCCCTTAGATTGCAAGCAGTCAATGAGGGAAGAAGAGGGGACAGTAACTATGAACAGGAGAGGAGCTATCAAGCAAGCCAAAATCCACTACATCAAAAATCATGAATTTATTGCTACTTTCTTTGGACAACCTACATTTTGCTCTGTCTGCAAAGACTTCGTATGGTAAGAAAGAAACGTTAAGCTTCCCCCATCCTCAAAGGCTGAATAATTGCAATATTCCCTTTAGGTATATTGAGGCAAAACATGGCATACAAAGTCATCTGTTGGGAAATGCAAATAATATATTTATTGTTGTCTCTTTCACACTAAAAAAAAAGTAGAACTTGAATATTTTTACCACTGAAATAATTGGCAAAAATTTCATCAGCATCAAATGAGATCCGGCCATTGATCAACAGCACCACTTTCACAAGAGGGTGAGATGGGTGGATCTGAGAAAATAGTGCTCAGACTTTGAGATGTGAAGTGGCTGATTGCAGAGTAAAGACCTATCGAGAGCAAAAAGCTGGATCTCTTTCATAGTAAAGCCATTTTCTTATTAATTCAGATCAGGAGATTTCCCATGTGATTGAAACCTTGTCTTTTCTGGGTTTCCCTCCTAATTTGCTGGTCTGTGGAAACACACCACCTTATCTTCTAAACCTGCCTTCCTAGGAGAGGATTCTGAATAGCAGAAGCTAGATGAGTTTTTTGATTGGAAAAAATATTCCCATATGCAAGGGATTGATTGGTTGATGTGGTAAAAATAAAAAAAAAAAACACCTTTTATTCCAGCAAATACATGCTTTCATGATTTCCTTATCATTTATTTTTCAGGGGACTCAACAAGCAGGGATACAAATGTAGGCGTAAGTTAATTTTGCTTTTTTCTTCTACTTCCTGCATTAACCTCTAGATTTAATAGTTACTGTTGAAAAATCTTTGGAAAACGTTTATGGCACAGCGCAGCATCACCATAAGTAGCAGTAGATATTAAACCTGCATCTTGTACGATAACCTAAGGCTGTCTAATGATGATTCCTACCTGAGTTTTTAGTATGAAGATTTAGACTTGGCTGTTCTTCTCATTAGTGTATGACGCTGTTGAAAAGTCTCATTTATGAGAGCAGTTTTGATGAAAACCTTTCTAAAATCAATTACAACCGTTGGTGGGTTTTACAGCTGAACTGAAAATCACTTTTGACTTAGCATAGATCTCCCTGCTTTGCTTGAAACAGTAGGGGAGACATCACAGGGTAAAACTGAAAAGTATATTATTGTCCTTCTGCTTTCAGGTGCCAGTAGCATTTCCTAATGGCAGCAGATTTAGTTTAGAAATAGAGGTCACGTGAAGAGAAAATGGGGGGCAGCTGCTCTAAAAAGTTCATCATGTTGATAGAAAAGAAAGGTTTTGGTGCGTGTAGTATGATGTAAATGTGTGTGTGTGTCTTGACGTGGTGCTGTGAAATGTGAACGCCTCATCCATGTACTCCTTAGCTGAAGGAATCCTTTTCTTTTTTTTTTTTTTTCCTTGTGCACGTCGTGAAGAATGCAATGCTGCTATTCATAAGAAATGTATTGATAAAATCATCGGGAGGTGTACTGGTACTGCTGCCAACAGCAGGGACACGATGGTAAGAGCCGGAACGGTACTTTTAGCGTGTAATTATGTAATTAAAGACTCCTGATTTAACAACACCTTGTATAGGAAAGGCTGGGTCCGTTCAGGAGGCGCTTGGCCCTACAACCCAAGTTGCTGTCTTCTCCTGAAGGTTATATGTAATGTGTAGTGGATGAAACTTTAAGGCAAGAAAAGCAGTTACAAGCCCCGCGAGGGGGTGGGTAGGACTGGACGGGCGGGTTCTTTCCCTGCCAGATGCTAAGGCTTGGGGTATTCCAGGTAAAATTGTGGTAGCTTTGTAATATCCAAGCCTTTTTCTGTCAGGAGCTGGGCCTGTTTTGGGTAGAGCTCCTCACCCTTCTGCCTGTCCTCAGTTTCAGAAGGAACGTTTCAACATTGACATGCCTCACCGCTTCAAAGTTTACAACTACATGAGCCCTACCTTCTGCGACCACTGCGGCAGCCTGCTCTGGGGGCTGGTCAAACAGGGCCTCAAGTGTGAAGGTAGGGAGGAGGAGGGAGGGCGGCCGGGACCTCTCCGTGCTTTTCCAGTGTTCCCACCCCCAGGAGAGATGAGCTGTCACCACACGCTCTAGATGTGTGTTACACACAACGGGGTTCATCTCGTCCGCGCGTGGTTGAAAAAGCTTTTGTGCCTGAGAGAGGCTCGGCTGGTGTGACAGCTCAGCCGAGGCGAGCTTCTCACAGAGCCAGGGAATGTGCTGCGGAGGAGTAATCTCCAGTATAATCAAAATTACTGCTTTGGGAATTGCTGAAATTTGGCGAGTCTGACTCAAGGTAGCGCCTAAAAGTGCCTTGAAAGTGTTTACTGTAAATACCGTTCCATAATTCTCCCATCTTTATTGTAACACATTTTGAGAAGAAAGTAATAACGATTGGATTTTCCCCCTTTTGAACGATTTTTGTAGCCTTCATCAAGCTAAAGATTAAAACTATCATTTTATTAACAATGATAGATCCGTGTCCAATCTGGTTTTATAACCAGGCTTCTGAACTGCACAGAGAAACAGCCCTTTGTGGTGTAATGTCCGAGAGTATTTTCCTGGTGCTTCTATAACCATCCCTGCATTTCTTTCAGAATGTGGGATGAATGTACATCACAAATGCCAGAAGAAGGTGGCAAACTTATGTGGAATAAACCAGAAGTTGCTCGCTGAAGCTTTAAATCAAGTTAGCCAGGTATGCTAAAGATGTGTACTGGAGTTAATAATAAAAGAGAAAGCTCGTCATCGCGTTACTTATAAAAGTAGCTGCTAAATGTATTTCTAAAGTAATAATGCAAATGTAATTTCAAATCTTCCCTTCCTCCTCAGAAATCTACACGAAGGTCTGATTCTGGATCTGTAGAAAGTGTTGGTATTTATCAAGATTTTGATAAGAAGCCTAGAGGTCCAGGGGGAGATACGACAGGTGAGAAAAGCTACAAGGTTCTAATTTAGCCATTTACCTACCACACTACACAAATTTAACAATTTAAGTAGTTATTCATTCTAGCCTTATGTTAGACAACTTTTTTTTTTAATAAGCACTGTTAAAAAAAAACATGCATATATTTCTTTTTACCTTCTCCGGCCACACAAAATGCTTAGGTTAACTTTTGACAAATCCCTGTAGTTTTGAGTCCATAAGAACACCCTCCCTCCTGCAAAACGCTTTACTCGCTGCCGTGCAGTTCCCCAGGATGGAACTGGGGGATGCTTCCCTAACAAGACACGTGTCTACAACTCCCTTCCTGTCACTGAAACGTCATGCACATTGTTAATTACCTTGATTTGTTCACAAGCCATTAGGAACCAATGACAAGTCCTCTCTATTTTAGGATGTAAGTAGCCAAAATACGACTTGAGATTAAATGGCTGAAATAGTTTAAGTCGTACGTGGAATCCTGTCTGTACAGATTCAGAGCAGGGTTTTGTTGTTTGGGTTTTTTTTTTTCACTATTGCTAAAGAGCTCCAGCATTGTATAAGCCTTATTTTCGTAACTGCTAACCTATGATGATTTATGCAAAAATAAATGCAACAGTAGAAATAATGTCTTACCAGATGGAAATCACCAGGCTGAGTAACAGATAATGGGTGGTTCAGGATTTTATATATTCGTCCATTCATTGAACTAATTCTATTTAAATGCCCAGTAAGAAAATTATTTTTACATTACTTATTGTACTTGTTCTGGTTTCCCAGAACAGGTGGTTGGGTTCAATACTAAGTTAAGGTGCAGCCACTGTGATTCCTTCTGGGGTTATTGCAGACGCTGGGCAGCTTGTGGGGCGTCCACAACATCATCTCATGGTTATTATTGGTGCAGTGAAGGTAAAAAAAAAATAGAGTTATTAATTTTAGGGTATAACCAGGATTAACCTGTATGATCATGCTTCTCAGCCAGCATTTGGGCATAGATCAGATCTTTTTACGGCCTCTCTGCTTAGGCTGAGGGAGAGCCTGTTCTCTGAACAGAAGAGAAATAATTTGTTTACAAGCAGTCCTCGTGAAGTACGTTTTTCTCCAAATTCTGCTCTGTATCATAGGGGAAAGTTGGAGCCTTAGATTTTTATGATGTCTGTCTAAATGTTGCTTAAACCCAGCGTTAGAAACAATTACAGATAATTCAAATCCAACACCACCAAGTATGTTCACGTCATTTAAACTTTGGTGTAAACTTCAGGAGTTGACTGTTCTGTTCGGAGTCACCAGTATTCCGGCAGCAGAAGCACTGCAGTAGAGTGTCAGCACTTATTTCTTAGTGGTTGATCTGAGTCAGGCACTATTTCTGCAGATACTGAATTTTAAACTCTGCGTTTCAATTAGCAGATAGCAGCGAGTACGATAAGCTCTGGGAGGGAAGCACAGCCAAGACAGCCTCACGAATCGCCAGCAGGAGGAAATTCAACATAGACAGCTTCATCTTCCATAAAGTCCTAGGGAAAGGAAGCTTTGGAAAGGTACGTAACAAACTTAGGGAGTTTTAAGGTGAGTGCTTTGCTTGGCCTCTGCGCTGTGGTGGGCTGGTTCCATTCACCAGAAGGGCCTTAACGTTGCAGCCGCTTGGGTAATAATCTTTTGACAGAGTTGAATATAGCCATCTTTGTCAAAACACGAGAAATTCGTCACCTCAATCTTATCTAAACTCAAAAGTGATTGCTAAGGCACAAGGGTTTTTCAGCTATTTAGTATCTAGGCGGAGGAACTGCCCTTTATGCACCACCCTTGAAAAGGGTATTTTTGCTGACACACTCCCTACAGCAACAGCCCTGGCAGGGGGGTGAGGGGGAGCAGCACGGCCTCCACCCACCCCCTCCCCTCTTCTCTGTGAAACTACATCTCTAACGAGGGAAGAGGCTTTATGTGGCTTCTCTTCAGACACACTCAAGACACTGACAGAAAAACACCCCTGGAAGCTGCTGTGCCCATGTTATGTGGTCCCTGAGCCCCCTGTGCCCACCAGCTTCCCAAATCTCCCTCATCCGTCCCATTTAAATGCTTTTTAATTGTCATTGCACCTGCTATAAACACCTCCGACTTTCCCTTACTGATACCTTCAGCACCAGTCTTTTCTACGCTTGCTGTAATCTCTTTTTTTTAATTATTTTTTTTTTTGCAGGTTCTGCTTGCTGAACTGAAAGGGAAGAATGAATTCTTTGCTATCAAAGCCCTGAAAAAAGACGTGGTGCTCATCGACGATGATGTGGAATGTACCATGGTGGAAAAGCGGGTCCTCGCTCTCGCCTGGGAAAATCCCTTCCTCACGCATCTTTACTGCACGTTCCAGACAAAGGTAAGAAAAAGCCCAATGGCAAGAGCCACGCAAGAGATTTAGCCTTTTAATGGATGCTGTCACTAGCAGCCACGGTGAAAGTAACTTAGTGGTACAAGGATTAAATTTCCTTTTGTTGTGCCCTGTGCAGTAGTGCACAGGCCTTGTGGAAAGTCAGTATGGTTATGACCCCCCCCATACGTGGATGAGAACAGAGTAAGATCAGAAAGACATCTATACAGTCTGGAAAAAGAGGCAGTTTAATTTAAATCCTTGATCTTAGCTACCCTCAGTGAGGGGGGAAAAAAAGATGACTGACACAAATAGAATTCAGTAAGTCTGTTTAAATATATATTTTTATTAAGTCTAGAAGCCCCTAGAATACAAAATCAGCCATTTAGCTTTGCAGTACATGAGCAGACCACTCAAATCTGTGGGAGCCTCATACACTCTTAAGGGCACATGAACTAGAGGAATATGCAGGAGAGGAGGAAAGTGGCTGCTTGGTCCCCAGGACGTGGTTGCAATGGCATCAGTAATTTTTCCATTCTCTGGTTCTTTGCAAACAGGATCATCTGTTCTTTGTAATGGAGTTCCTGAATGGAGGAGACCTGATGTTCCACATACAAGACAAGGGGCGTTTTGATCTCTACAGAGCAACGTAAGTCCACGCCTTCGGTCCCCACCTCCATGAATGATTTTAGTCTCTGTGCTTTTACTGCTTCTGGTTCTGCAGTGCTTACCTGCAGTCTTCCGCTCCAGTTTCAGTGGCTGAGGGTTTAAAAGGTATTTCTGGGCACTGGTTTAATACAAAGAAGAAGCTCATTTAACGCTGCGTGGAGTTAGGGCTTCTTAATTTATGTATGCATGTGATGTTTTACTTCATGGGATGCTTGTACCTAGAGATGCTAAGTAAAGGGCAATGCAAACCAGCAATGAAAAGCAAACAGTGAAAAGCTTCAGTGTCCTTTTGGACAATATCTTGATGGAAAAATTGGAGAACAGCATGGGGAAAAACCCCAACAATTACATTATTTGCTGGCATTGCCAGGCTGATGTGACAGTATAGAAGGGAAACCTGCACGTTCCATAAGGTACTAATAAAAGGGGTAAATGCTTTGTTTAGTGAGTGCAGTTGTGTCCGTTACCTACGGCTCAAAGATCTCTGGAGCTGAAGTAAAAGATGCAGAAATATTATTATCACTTTACCTATCGTAACTTTTAAGTGTTAGGTCAATTTCTACCTCTCTCACCCAAAAGCACTAGGGCTTTAATTGTATCATTGAAGGGGCACACACAAGGCCTTAGAAGTGACAGCTCAGGGTTGTGGACCTACCCCTGAGCCGCAGAGCTATTCTATAACCAGACTGGAAAATTGCTGGTGTCACCATGTGCTGTTCCAAGGGACCCTGGATGGGATCAGATTGAGGGGTCTGCCATAAATAAAGGGGCTCCTTCCCCCTCTCCCAGCAACAATCCAGACACAGCCCCTCCAGCTTCCCTGCATTCCAGCAAACACCCGTGCATCTGCCAGCCCCTCCTGGTGGCCTCTGTACCTGCTCCTGAAGTTTTGGGTCAACATTCATTCCACTATACAGAAGTGGAAATAGTTTTATATCTGTTCAGTTGGGGGAAAAAAAAAAGAAAAAAAAAAAGAAGGTTTTAATACATTTTGGGGGCAAGGGGAAGCATTCTTTTAGCATTTCCCTTCATATCCTCTGGGTTATTACCTCCTTTTTTGAGAGTGCCCCTGAAGTGATGCTACTTTTCAGTCTCTGCTGGAGCCGGGCAGGTGGAGGGAGAGGGGTGAGTCCATTTCCAACTCCTCCATTAGTGCCCAGTCCCCCCTGGAGCATCCTGCGAGCGCTCGGCTCCCGGTGACTGTCCTTCAAAAGGCAAGTGCATATCACTAAAAACAGACAAAGAGTATTAAAGAGTAGAAAAGGGCCCGTGTTCCCTGATGGAAGTGGAATGAAGCGTTAAGGCAAGTTGCTGTCCTGTCCCCTCTGCTGTTTGGCGTTAGATACTGCAGGTGTGTGGGCAAGGGATTAACTCGTGGATTGCAGCAGCCAGCTACAGAAATATGGGTATATTCTGATTTAAAGCATACAGTACTTCCCACTCCATAAAGAGGTGCTTATGGCAGCTCTTCTGGCCAGCTCCACCGACTATATTTTAACCGAGCAAGACAGATTAAAAGATGTTTTGTTCTTTTCAGGTTTTACGGAGCTGAAATTTTATGCGGGCTACAGTTCCTTCACAGGAAAGGCATTATTTACAGGTGAGTACCAAGAGCTCCAGCCTGGGAGCTGGGAATTGTCTCAGCGCTTCACGCGTCTTTGAGTTACTGATTGATGGAACAAGTAAAAGCTGTCAGTCAGAGACCCGATGCTCTTCCCAGGGCATTAACATGCCCGACATGAATCTATAGCTGTGCGGTTTTTTCCTTGGCAACTAGAATGATGGAATGTTATTTGTGTTACACAAAAGCGGGCTTGTTTTAGTTATTTTTAAACACTGCCTTCAAATCATGAGTCTGTCTATTTTGGAGGCAAGGGAGAGGGTCCTTGAGGCTATTGATTCCTCCTGGCCTTGTGAAAACCACTGAGGTGGAAGCTGTCTGCTTTTTCCTTCCATGGAAACCACCATATTGCAGCCTCTGCCTCACCAGGTTGAAACATCAGGAGCCAGATCCTGATCACCCGCTAAATCCCCACGCTACAGGAGATCAGAAGTTTATTTTAATGTAGTTTTTGTCTCAGTTCCCTTTATCCAGCTTTTTCACCCCAGCTTCAGAGCACCATTTGGTAACTACTTGCTCAGGTAGCTCTTACCTCTGTAACACACAGGTACAAAGAATAAGGGCTGTACTTGAAACATTTCACCAGGTCCTGGGTGAACATGCCCCAAACATCTGCTATTGTCCATCTCCCTCTACAGAAACGGGAAACATGGTGGAGCATCCACCCTTTAAAGCAGTTTTCTGAAGTTGGAGACTAGTAAAAAAGTGTTTCTAAAGAGGCTGAACATTACAGGGATCCTCCTTGGGGGAAGAAAGGGGATTCTCACAAGCCCATCTGCCTCAGAGAGGACGGCCATAACCCAGGAAGGCACTTCATGCACCCAGCTGCATTCCCACTGCCTCCTGCCGGGCTTTATACAGGAAAGGATCGAACTCCGGGACGCGTTGTCATCGGCACAAAATCCTTCCAGCCCAGATTTTCTAGACCATTTTTAGGCTAGCTGTTAAATTTCCCTACATTAAATTAGAATGTCCCCAGAGGGAGATTTTATAGTATGAAGTATTTTCAGAGAAACAACCGTTTTTCCAACAAGACACCAGCAAAACCAAAAGTACTGTGTTTTACCCCCCATCTCACCCAGGATGTTAACCTGTATAATCACAGAACCTGAGACCTGGAGCAGTTTTAGGGGGGCCTTGCATGTAAGTGCACGTCCATACAAAAGAGTTCAGAAGTTGCTGTAGGCAGGTAGGGAAGAGCAGTGCCCTGACTTACCGTGAGCTTTTCCCATCTCGGATACATTCCGTTGACTCAGGTGAAACAGCAGCCGATGCCCAAACACGGGAAGGATTTATGGTGCGTTGCATTAGATCAGGGACTCTCCATCCGAGCTGCAGCTCTCCCTCTGAGCAATATCAGGACCTGATACTGGGAGCCTAAGGTACAAAGGAGTAAGAGAAAGGAGACATTTACGTTCTCGCATAAAATTATCTGCTCTTTTCAAGTCTTTCTTGGTAAGCAGAAGGGCGGTTTGGTTTCTCTTCAGCCTGCCCTCCTTGGTATGTGCTTTTGCAGCCAGATGGACAAAAAAACCCACATCCCAGCCAAAGGGAGGGAATGTAGCTTTTGGAAACCGCTGTTAAAAAGCTCTGACTTGATTGAATAGCGTTATTCTGAAAACAGACCTGAGTAGGACA
This sequence comes from Tringa tobata, assembly GCA_033628505.1. NCBI lineage: Eukaryota > Metazoa > Chordata > Aves > Charadriiformes > Scolopacidae > Tringa > Tringa tobata. The sequence continues at coordinate 1,525,591 of JAHREE010000209.1, forward strand.
ATTCACAGAGCGTGGCCGCAACACGTGAACCCCCTCGTGCTGTAACTACCATCAGCTCACAGGTAGTAGTAAAAGCTGGGCAGGCCTCAAACGTTCCAAGAACCCAACAACCCTCCTCCTGAGCTCGGGAGCTGGGGCAGCACCACCCTGTCACCTGCTGGGGATTGACTCACGCCTCTTCCAGGAGCAGCAGAAGTGCTGGTCGTGCTCGTGGATCTGAGAGCAAAGCAAAGGCTGAGGATGATAAGGTCACACAGCGTATATACACCTCAGCCTCCTGGTTACTCTGAGAAGCCATAATTCTCCCCTTCTCCCCACCACCTTCATGTACAAAAGCACTATTTTGTTTCTACCGTGTTGCTGGATGATTATTTTCTTGAAAAGCCTCTCTGTAGGATGTAGGGAAGGTGTTTACCAGTGAAGAAACTGCACACATCTGAATACAAAAACGACTCGCTTGTCCTTAAAACCTAACTTTTTCTTTTTTTTCTAAAACACTTTTTGCAGAGACCTAAAACTGGACAACGTGATGCTTGATAAAGAAGGCCACATCAAAATAGCCGATTTTGGAATGTGTAAAGAAAACGTTGTTGGCGAGAACAAGGCGAGCACTTTCTGTGGGACCCCAGACTACATCGCTCCCGAGGTCAGTGTCTCGCTGCCACGTGCTGCAGGGACGGGCTCGACCCACTGGGGAGCCTGGGGGACTAATGGGAGCCTTTGTAGACTAATAGTTCAGGAATGTAAATAGTAATAGCTAAAAGTCTAATTAGCACAGAAAAAAAGCATTAAATATGAGTTCTCTGTAGAAGGTACTTGAGACCTGTAAATATTCGATAGCTGCTAGTGTAAAAAAACATGGATATTTAAAGTTAATGGAGAAAATTTCTGAATGAGAGCAAAGACCCATCCACGTTTCCTCATGCAGCAGCCAAAGATAAAACTACAGCTGTGCATCAGTGTCAACAATTTGCCAAATACCTGGATCCCCTTCCCCCCCAAATATCCTAGTTATTAAAAGTTATCTCTCTTAAAATCCCTCCTCTGATTTTTGGTATATTTTGCTGCCTTTTACTAATTACTTGTATTTCTTCCCCTGCACTTCTGTGGAACAAGATCCTGCAAGGTTTGAGGTACACATTCTCAGTGGACTGGTGGTCATTTGGGGTCCTGCTGTACGAGATGCTTATTGGACAATCCCCCTTCCACGGGGACGATGAAGACGAACTGTTTGAGTCAATCCGAGTGGACACCCCTCACTACCCACGCTGGATCACCAAGGAATCCAAAGATATCTTAGAAAAGGTAGGGCTGATGATCAGCGAGTCACAGTTCTGGATTTGTTCAGGGAGGGACAAGTCTAGGCTTTTAAAAGGAGCCGGTCAACACAAAGATAATTCCTTTTACAAATGGAAAGTCAGGGCAGCTTAATTACTACTGGTCTGTTTACCGTTAGCAACTTTGGTTCTTTTAGCAGTACACCCATTATTCTCCCAGTGCCACCTACCTTTTGAGCAGAGGTAAAGCTTTACCGGGTCATCTTCTCTTGCAGCTGTTTGAAAGGGATCCAACAAGACGACTTGGGGTCACTGGGAACATCAGAGACCACCCTTTCTTCAAAACCATCAACTGGACGGCGCTAGAGAAGAGGGAGGTGGACCCTCCTTTCAAGCCAAAAGTGGTACGTGGGTTATTCCTTGTTCTGCAGCAGCCACGGGGCGAGGGGTGATTTCTGTGACTGGCTCAAACCATCCCTCACAATTTATAAATGAGATAGTTACGTATCTCACACCCCATTTTCTTGGATGGTTTAGTGTTAAAAAGGTGCACTGTATTTCTCAGACTGCCCTCAAATTTTCAGGAAAATCAAGTAATAGTTCTGATAGCCATTCTTCTTAAGTCTCTAGATAATTGGAAAAATATGTTTTACATGTCTCGATGGTGGAAATGTTGATAGTTTCTTGAGTTCTTCTCTTCTGCAATGCAGAACTATTACTTGATTTTCCTAAAAATTTCAGGGCAGTTGGTCACTGCCTCCAGGATATCAGTCAGTGTGTTACTCTCAGTCTGTAGCACCAGGGGATGATGCTGCTGCTTCATTTCATCCGATTAATAAATCCCAACTGGTTTTCCTCCACCCTGTTAGTGGTACAGGTACAATGATGGGGAGGTAACACAGTCTCTTTAAAGCATACTCACGTACTGGATGGAGGAGAGCTCTCCCAGTCAAGAACACAGGCTTGACGTTGCATGTTCCCATAGAAATGGGAACTCTGGAAGCATAAGGGTCCTACAAACAGTAACCTCTGGAGGTTCAGGGTGTAAAACATGGGGTTTAGTAACGTGATTTTTTACAAAACATGCAGAGACTTTCTATCCACACACAAAGCAGCTGCAACAGGGCATCACTTTTTTTTCTCTGAATGAGTATAGCCTGTAAAATGCCTTCAGGAATTTAAAACTTCTTGGTTAATGGCAAGAAATGCTGGGCTTAAACATAAGCACTGCACTGATTTTGTCCATAGAGGACCTTTGGGTGATTTTATGAAACGTTACCACAAATCCCAGCGGTTCTTCTCCAAATTGATCTGGTGCTATTTGTTTTCAACCAGCAATAAGCAATTGCCCGGTTATAATCTTACAGCCTTGTTAAAACGGGCAAAAAGGAGATTTTTCTCTAAAGGGGAGGAAGGAAGGAGCTCAAGAAATAGATTTCTGACCTTTTGTATTTAAGCACTTTGTTCTGGAAGAAAGGCCAAAGCCGGTCTCACACTGTCTTCCCTCTCTGTTTAACGCAGAAATCAGCAAGTGACTACAACAACTTTGACAGAGAATTTCTGAGCGAGAAGCCAAAATTGTCCTACAGTGACAAAAACCTGATCGAGTCCATGGATCAGTCTGCATTTGATGGATTTTCTTTTATTAACCCTAAATTTGAACAGATCTTAGAAAAGTAATTCTCCTGAAGAGAATCGGACTTTTAAAGCAGCGTTAAACGTTATAAACCGGGAACTCCCGAGTGCTAAGTGTTGTGTGTCCCAGGATGTTGTCGATACTTCAGAATAATACACAGTAGTGTGATTAATTATGTCCAACTGCTGATTCACAGGCAGTGTTTTTATGCATGGTTGGGTTTAAGGTATGTGAATCATGTGCATTATTTTCTCTATGTGGGAAAATGTAAATTCTGTTTGGTACTTGAATGTAGTTATATATATATATATGCGCTGTATATTTTGCTCGACAGAAGTCTTTTTAAAAAGTGTTTGAGCCCTTGGTTCTTTTATTTGTCTTCAATTAAATGAAAGTTACATTAAACTTTCATTCATGGCTTTGTGATTTATTTTGTTTTTTCTAGAATGTACAATTGAACTCCAGTAAAAACAATACCTGATCAGTGTCCCCAACAGCTACACAATGCTGCAGAGCTCTCAGGAGCACCCTCTGGCTTCTGGGTGGTAGTTTCAGACTTAATTCCACTGAAAGAGCAGGATAAAGGTATCGCCCACCAACCCCCCATAAAGCTTTGTAAAGGCTCCAAAAAAAAATACAGAGCTGTTTTTGTTTTCCTTCTAAAGAACAGCTCCAGCTTAGTGTTCCAATCCCAGTAACGCCAGTCAGACTTGGATGTCATCGAAGTGCACAAGATGTAGGCACAGTTGGTGTTTCCAAAAGAAGTGGCTTTACCTGGTCAGAGGGGGCACACGCCTGGGAGCTGCTGCCAGGGAGAGCAGCAAACTTGAATTTTTTTCTTTTTTTTTTTCCCCTTCAAATAACCTATGAAGTCATTTGTGTTTTGCCATTTTTCACCACAAGGTCATTCTGCTTTCAAAGGGGAGCGCTTGCACCCAAGCAGAAACGCTTTTCTAGCCAAGCTACAAAGGTGGTTGCCGGCAGCGCTGGGTATTTGGATGGCGAGGAGCTGTCATAGATTAGAAGGAGCTGTACCTGTTGCTCCTGGGAAGGTTTGCTCTCCACGCTTACCTGCTTTGCTCTGGAGAAACAGCCAGTCCTACAGCTCAGGTACCTCCTCACCAAAGCTCTGTGCCCGAGGGCCACCCGGTCAACGGCAACGGATGGGTTCACTCAAGCATCGTGGTCTGGGCCATCCTTCTGCTATGGGGAGACGGAGCTATTAAAGAATTTTGTCCAAAAATCAGCCTAAAAGCTCTGGAACAAAACCAAAACTACCTCCCCCACAAACATAAATACACAGTAGAGTTAAAGCCAAAGAAACCCCTCCTGCCACCTGGCAGAGGAGACACAAGCAGCTACTGCCCAAGAGCGTACAGTCATCAACAAGACATGAACATTCCAATACACAATTATAAACTACAAAGCAGTAACTAATTTTCCCCTTATCCTTCAGAATGACAAGTATCCCTGCAAATCTAATACCATCTACCTAACCTATACCTGCAGATTTGTACTAGAAGGCAGCATTTTGCTGTTGGTTTTCAGCTTTCTCCAAAAAGCACCAGCATTTGGAAGACACCGCAAGGACAGCGCGGCTTTGAGAAGAACCAGATCTTAAAACATCAGTGAGCAGGTAAAAATTGGTAAAAAGTCTTACCTTTCTCCTCTGTTGTGTGCAAATCTTGACTTGTATTACTCAATAGCTTCTTCCAACATCCTCCTCAGTTACCCAGTTTGTCACTATAATTATTTGTCAGAGTAAAGCCATTGATGGGAGTAAATGACTTGAATTCTTACGCCTATGGCTAAGCTTTCTCTTAACCAAGTGACAATTCCTGTGCTTTGGAAAGCCGTGGAATCCTGCGACCGGGCACGGAAAGAACCAGACAGCAGCCCACGCCGCAGCATCTCCTCTTTATTACCGGGATCAAAGGTCAAACGATTACATTTGTCTGAAAGTTTGCGAGGGAGGCCAAGGACGTCAGAAAAGAGAGTTTAATCCCATTTGAGAGACTGCATCTGAGCGAGGGAGCGCGTTAGCAGTCAGGAGGCAGTACGGTACGCAGGGGTACGGGTACACAAGGTGAGGACGCTGTCGGTGACGGCTCGGGCAGGGGCAGGGGACGAGCCCAGCTTTTAGACAGTGACCACAACCCCCAGTTTCCCGGCAGCGCCTCTCCAGAAGGTGGTTACGCCCCGGGGAGAGCCCCTCACTCCCTTCACCTCTACATTCCTTGCCTACACTTGCTCTCGCCCGCTAGAAAGGGTGGGATGCAGTCAGCGATTCAGGACTTCCCTAAAGTGGAACAGACAACTTCATATTTTATTTTCTTTTTTAAACTCTTCAAGTATCAGCGTAACAGTTTATTTACACTTGTTTACAAGTCTTTTTACTGAACACCCAACTTGGTAAAACACTCATCACAGTATATTCAAAAGCAGGCTATAAAAATACCTACTATACATAAAACATTTAGCCTCGAGGAATTTTACAGCACCTCTGAAAGTGGGGAGAGGTAAGACACGGGGAGGGAGCGAGGGAGGGGAGACACCTCAAGCCGTGCGGCCAGTGAAGAGCGATAGCCCTTGGGCTCAGCTCTCGCCAGGGGAAACCTTTCCTTCCACCACGTTTCTTCAGCTGGGTCCGAGCTGAAGGAGGACCAGAGTCCGCCGGTAAAACCCTGATTTTCCTAGCACAGTCTCCTGGGATTTGGCCTCTGGAACCACAGACAAACTCTTGACTTTCTCAATTTAAGAGCTGTTTAACAGCCCCTGGTCGCGGCTGGCCGGCAGAGGAGCCGGGGCTGCCAGGAGTACAGCCCAGCTTCCCCACACTGACCACACAGCACAGCGGGAGGGGAAATTAACTTCTACAGTTTTGCCACGAAGGCGGCCTCGTTAACTACGCATCAATAAATTAACTTCTCTGAGTAGCCCTGCCCCGTCTCCCTCCTCACACAGTATCTACGGACAGGGCTGAAGGGATGAAGAGGTGAAACGGGCGTTACCCAACGCGTGGATCACACACACGAAGCTTTAGGCAGCGGCACTTGAAGCAAGTGTTTCTGGTGGTTCCGTACCCTACGCCTTCCTCCTCCCAAACGGAACCCAGCGAGACGGTATGGCTTACTCCCAGAGCTGAATATATTGCTGGAATTAGCTTATCGAAACAAATCACAACAGCAGCATGTTATTTTATAAACCCTGCACAAACGAAAGACAATTTAGCCCTTGCCTGCAAAACTACGTGACAAGGGCCAGGTGTTTCACACAGGAATTGAGAAAAAAGGGGAAAAAAAACAACACCCCAAACAACAAAACATAAAAAAAAGCCCCAACAACATACATGGTAAAAGCTCAGTTAATTGAACAGAAGTCCTTAGAAGAAACAACAGTCCAACTACCAAAGGATAGTTCTCCTTTCAGAACTCGGAGCCAGCAGCGGTGCCAGAGCTCGCTCCAGCTGTCTGGTAACACACGTACAAAACACACCTTGACTTAGTACAGGGTAAGAGGCCGTGGCCCCAACAGACACAGAAAATTCCATTTTTAGCACTGGAGTTTCACAAGGTATAAAAGAGCATCGAAGAACTGGGATAGTGGAAGGTGCTTAAGAACAACACAAAAAAAACAAGGCAGGTGGTGCCACGTTAAAAATAATTTCAGAGTTTACCTGGTGTTTTTCTTGCATGAGCTGTTAGAAGGGTTAAATTCCACCTAACCTTTCTGTGCTGCCTCCTGATGTACATATTAAATGTGACTATAAGAGAGAAACATATACTTTTATGCTGAAATTCATTCAAAAAATCACCTAAAAAATTTTTTTTAAAAAAATCACAGCACTAATAAGAGAAGCAGCTTCTCCAGCCCTTGACAGTTGGATTCTTTTTCCCCTCCCCTCCAGTCTCAGAAAAGCTGCTCATCCCCCCCGGTAACTGCAGCAGAAGGGACGACTCTCTCGATCCATTCCTGCTACCTGTGCTCACACTCACCTCCCCACTTTTACACTGTGTCTTCCACGGCCCTCCAAAATACAGCTGGCCCCTGGAAAAATGTTAAAATCTTGCTAAACCAGCAGAATTTTTCAGGTAGCAAATCCAGCTTTAATGCTTTAAATTTTTAAGGGGAAAGTCTCTCCTTTTCAGAAAAAATTAAGTTGTGGTTGGCAAACCAAAGCTCAATTTAAAACCCAGGAAAGCTGTCGGAGGCGACATGTTTTCCTATTGAAAGTAGTTTTGCTACGTGAAGCCTCCAGTGCTCAAAATGTAGAATTTCACCTATGTTAAATACGCCATCAAAAAAATCTCCATGTAATTCTAGGCAATCATTCACAGTAAAAATAACAGGAACTCTTAGAAAAACACTTAAAAAAGAAAGTAAAATCTAGTTAAAATCTGACAGTAAAACTGACACGGGGAATTAACCATCTTTGCAGTATCCACAGATGAACAATAAAAACCACCGAAACTGCACAAATTTACATACAAAAAAAAAAAAATAATAATCTAAAAACCAACTCTACTCTGCTTCCCATAAATCTTTTTTACCGATACCTTCCGGCACTGGGGGTTATCCAGAACTACAGGTTTATCTCCAAAGAAGCTGAATCACATTCGAAATGTCTTAAAGTGAAGGGGAGGCGCGTTGGTTCCCACTCGCTCGGTGACACCTTCTCCGTTCTCGGGGACCTGAGCTGTGACCGCTAAGCTCCTGCGCTGGAGGCCGGGCTGCCGCCTCGGGGAGGGGAGCTATAGGTGGTTGGGTACCGTCCTCAAAGCTTCTTCTCTTGACCGATCCACACCTACATTCTGCAAGGTTAAAGACAAAAAGAGGTTTTAAAGCAAGGGTCTCGTGGTCAGATGTACTTTTGCCTCCACGCGGCTATTACACGAGGCAAAAGATCAGCGAGTTTTAATGCTTATTTTCTCAAAATGGTTTGTAAAACCTATGGAAAGGTTCCAGCCCATGAGCAGAAGTCAGACGCCAGGCTTAGACCTTGCCCCAGCCACGACACACTTAGCAGAGTCCAAGTCCCTCAGATACCTAAAGTCTGAGGTCTGGTAGGACAGTCAGCCTTTGTACACCATGTGCAGGTCACAAAGTTATGTTTTCTAAGATATTTTTTTTCCTTTAACCACCGTTTTTAACCACATTTTTCTAAGCCACTACCTCTTCTAGTCTTTATGCACATGGCATAAGAAAAACCAGAACCACACAGCGAAGGTCACAAACCACACGAGAACTGATAAAGCCCATCTCTCCTTGTTTCGAGGGCCCTGCAGGAAACGACTCCGTAACGCCAACGGCTGTAAAGCCAATTCCCATCCTGTCTGTGAGCAGCTCGAGGCAGGAGGGAATCGGAGGAACTCCCTAAAGAGCTGGTAACATAAAAGCTTAAAAAGCACTTGGGGACACACGGGCACGCTGGCAGATGTCACACTGATGTCAGATCGTGTTTCAGTGGTTTTATAACCACATTTATTAGAGTTTACTTTCAAAACAAGTTTCTTCAGTCCAAGCCGAGGAAGAGGAGAGCCCCGCCAGCGCACAGCGAGGGGCAGTCTCAGCACACGCTCTCAGCCAGCACACCCACAACTCCACCAGGCAAAACGCAAGACATTCCCCTCCCCAATCCCAGTTTCTAGGACTTCTACTCATTTCTATGAAAACAGGAGACAAACAGGCAGCACCAGATTTGATTTGGGGGTCAAAGTGAACTGGCATCACTTGCCTTTACCAATTCTCCTACGTTAATGTCAGCCCTATCTCTTCTCGTCAGCCTTCAAGCCCTTGGGCAGATCACCCTGGTTTCCACCACAAACACACCCACCACACCAAGGTTTCTGAGAAGACACACAAGAATCCTGCTGGGCAGTCTCATCCAATTCCTGGCACTCTCTGCACCCACCAGCACATCGACCCACCCCTCTCTGACTTCTCCCTTTGTAGAAAAGAAAAGCAACAGCCCTATTTGGTAGCATGTCCTCTTCTGCAGCAAAGAAAACTGAGAAAGCTTCACCATCTGCCCTAAGACCATGAGCACTTGGCAAAACAAGTCACACTCTACATAATAGCAAGGGAAAAAAAAACAACCAAACAAAACCAAACAAAAACCCAGAATATGCTGGCGTCTGTTTCATTTATTTGTATTTTTCTTAGCAACTGATGCAACATACTCAGAAATTCCTTGGGACTGTGGATGTCTCCACAGGCACTCCGAGAATATTGGGTAAAATCTTTTAAGTGGAGCATCTGCTGTTGATTCAAAGAAAATTAAACGGAGCATGAAATGGAGCATCAGTATGCAGGAATCCTGAAGTGCTGGAAATTAGTCCACAAGCAGCAAGAACTAGAGAGGTATAACATGAAACTAAAAGGAAACAAGGTGGTGAAGACAAGGCAGAAGATCCACTTTATTTAAGGCAGTGAGAAGTATCAGATGAAAGCAGCATTTTCGCAACTGAGACAGATCCAAGAGGGAATGTCGACACACAAAGTGGAAAGCAAGGAATCTTTCTGAGTAAATGCGAAGGGGAAAAGGCTGTAGAAGGAAAACTCCCTCTGGGATAAGCCCCAATAATCACACCCCAGGGCTTACTGGACAGACAGAATTCCTAGGTGCAAAACCAGATGAACTGAGGCTTAGAAAGGGACTAAAACCCTCATTGATGGTAAATGGATTCCTGCTCACAGGAATGACGTCGGGTTAAATTCCAGCAGCTGGGATCGCACCCGCTTCCACAACAGCCACGGGCATCGAGAGGGAAAAGTCGTGCAACGAGAGCAGCGCTGCTTCTTAGAAACACCGAGGTTTTGGCCTTACTTTTGGGACCAAAAGGTGTCCCTGCAACTGCTGAGCAGTGCCTTAAGCACACCTGGAGAAAAGCACCACCCTGGGAACCTGCCACTGCCAGGCACCAGCGGGAACATGGCCTGGAGAGCCTGGAAAACACACACCTTTTGAAAATGCTATTTCTACCAAGGCACAGGGGCTCTCCCTCGGTCAGCCTGGGCAGGGGCTGCCTGGGTCTGGAGGCTGGGTGCTCCCCAGGGCTCACACAGGTTAACTCAGACACACTCCGGTTCCTCCTCTCCTCGTTATACCACCCCCTGCTTCATACATTTTTTTCCCCTGACAGAACTGAGCCTCCCCCAGAAAAAAAAAAAAAGTGCTTTTGACTAGGAGTCTGCCATTTCAGTTTTGATTAGCTACAGGCGATCTTCGCAGAAAAACAGGAAGGTTTTGCAGGGAAGGGGGCTCTGAAGGGCACAGGAGCCATGAAGACAAGCGGAGCAGATGTGGTTAATAAGAGCCCCGCATGGCTGAACAACCAGCACAGGCCCAGAGAGAGGAACAAGCAGCACAACATGCACCATCTAGTGCTCTCCTCAGCCAGCCTGCCCTCCCCGAGCGGTGCCACAAACTGTCG
>JAHREE010000209.1:1535997-1566718 GCA_033628505.1 Tringa tobata
AGAAAACACTTGCAGGACTGGGTGATTTTCTGCCTTTCCCAGGCTCGATGCTGCCCAAAACAAATGGCTCAGATGCTTCCCACTGCCTGGCTTTGCCCACCGTAACAGGGCAGGGAAAGCAGCCCGGGCCTGGCACCGCCTCTCAGACGAGCTGCATCTTCTCCAGCCTGGGAAAGGGTGTGCTGTAATTCCATTTAGGACGCGTACGCTGCCGGTTTGAGGTCCCACACCTCCTGGAGGGAGGAAAAGCCTCCCGTTTCTAGCCCTTTCGAGGCACGTCACAACCCAGCTACACGCTCCTCAGGCCAGCCCTGCTTCCACCACCCGAAATGGCCAGCGCTGCTCACTGCAGCCTAGATAAAATCTGGGTACAAAACACACGGAGCAGAGCTATAAACGCTCAATCACCCATGTCTGGAGGAGAAGCAGGAAAAGAGGAAATCTAAAAATCACTCCTGCCAGCAGGCAAACCCTAAAGCCTAGTTAATGCAGAACAGCTGTTAAGAAAAGTCATATATTAAAAACATTTATACACATTCCTGTACTTTGAATAATTGCTGTGGAACTAAGTGAAAACTTGCTACCCTCTTCAAACAGCACATCGTTAATTAGCACATCTAAAGCACTAGTGCTATGGATCAGCAGGATTAAGGTTTTACAGTAACTATGGGTTGTTATTTTATGCTACTTAGCAGTCCAATCACTCCCAAGGGCACTGAAATAGATAATACTGGTGCCTAGAAAACAAACTTCAACTTTTTCTTATCTCCCACAGGATGTTGCGTTTCATGGCTTTCATAAACACACTGCAACTAACATTAACTGATTGCTGGCTGTTACAATAAAACTTAATGCTGCAGGATTTTTAAATAATAGCAATTTACAAAAACAGCATTCCAGTGACAGCCGATCAATGTTTGATAACTCATCCACAGTAAATTAACCAGTGTAATACAGTTTTATTGTGATTTGATGATTTTTTTTTTTTCAAGTCATGCGCTGTACAAACATTAGGTTTGTATTTTGAGTTGTTGGGTTTGGATGGGGCTTTTTTATTTCAAAGTGATTGGAATGATTAGTTTTTTCAATTTATTTTGAAGTAGTAGGATGAAAACAGCACCCCAAGTTCGATAGTTGGTCAGCACACAGGATTCACTGATGAGCAGGGACTGTTACAAGAGCGTCCTCGGGAGGTCTGGAAATGTCTACATTCTGTATAATAATAAAAATACAGAGGAGAATATTTATCATGCAGCAGTAAGAGCAACAAAAATACCCATCAGATTCCTTCACAAGTACACGGCTGCATTCATTTAAAAGCAGAGATTTATTTTTTTAAACCCCCCCACCCCACGAATGCAGCAGAGATTGACAGCTGGTTGATGTCCCAGAACTAGACAGTGGGAAAACGTATTTACAATAATCACCGATCCCACGCTGATAATATTCCCAAAAGCTCAAGTCGCTCATGTTCAGGAGAAAACCTTTTACAGGCCCAAGCAGGAATCCACTTCAACACATGCTTCAGCACATACACACCTATCCATTAAGCAACTTTCAGTGCTTTGTTGAACTATGCCACATACTTCTTTCCCAAAGGAAGACATTAACATCCGTTTGTGTTACAGGCAACGTACTACACCCGACTAAATAGGAAAAATCTCTTCCCAGACACCTTAACCATTCAAGACTGATCACGCCAACTAGATCTCACCTCATTTTGCACAGGCTGTAGAAAAAAAACCAAAAAAACCACAAACCAGGACATTGAATGCAGCAGGTTATTCCACAGCAAACCAACCCAGAAGATGGGCACAGCCAAGCACTCTGGCCACAGGAAGCAGAGCCGTGAGCGCAGCCGTGCGGAACCAGGCTCGGGAATGACACCTGCCACGTACCACCTCATGCAAGCCCCAAATCTGTGCCATTCGCATTCTCCCTTCTACCAAGAAAGCAGACTATGATAAACCCTTCTGAAGTTCCTTCCAAGATCTCGATCTAAGATTTGGCCCATTTTAGGCCAAATCACTGCCAATTCTTCAAACTTCATGCCGATGGGCTTCATGAGTCTTACTTGTTTTACACTGTGGTAAACAAACTCAGTTTTCAGTAGATTTCTCTCTTCCCCCAGAAAATCAAAACAGAGATCTGGGTTTCTTGCTAGAAGCACTGTCCTTATCTGTCACTCACTGAGACAGAGGTGCAAAGCAGATGTTTTACCCCAGTGCTTGTTTACTGACCCAAAGAGGGGACCCGAGCACCAGCCCTAGTAATTTCCCTGAATTATTTTCAGTAAAAAGACTACAGACTCCTTCATTTGGAAAGGTCAGGAGCTTAAGCCACTACAATGCTGACAAACACAAGGCTCTCGATCCACTTCAGCCAAATCATCATCACACAATGAAGTTTACACAGATACTCCAGTGCTCTGCCCCTGTTCCTGCAATGGGAAAATAGCTGCTTTCAGCTAAAGCCAAAAGGCGTTGGGTGCTCTGTTCTGAAACACGGAGCACAAGTTACTCGTGGGGGCCCGGAACAACACACTGGGCAATTCTTCATCAAATAGTTTCATTGTTTAATCATGTCGTTAGCTGCGATGCTGTATTTAATTAACTGCTCTGAACTTCAATGGAGCACTTGAAAATTTAATTTTACAGAAGTAATTAACATTTTTGTAGGTGATGTAAATGAAAACTTTTGAAATTCCTGTCGTCCTCCGAGCAGCATTTAAATGCAGACAAGATCAGCTTAGTCCTTTCCTTCCGTGCTATTAAACGAAGAGCGTGTCACCACCCACATTTCACTGGTCTGGGTTTCTTCAGGGGCAGAAGGAGAAGAGTGGCTGGTTGTTGGGTTGTTTTTTTTTTAAACAAAAATGTCTCTGCTCCTTTTTTTTCCTTTTTAAAAATTCATTAACTCAGTTTAATTCTGTCCTAAATAAACAGCTTTGTGTCCTTGTGCCCACTTCAATGCAACCATCTGCATGATTTTGGCACAGAATCTAGTTGGAGGTCCATAATAAGTGGTGTTCCCCAGGGGTCAATACTGGGTCCAGTCCTCTTCAATAGGCTGTAGAAGCAACTGGTGACCTGGATGTGACACTAGAAGTGACCTGGATGAAGGGATGGAATGTACCCTCAGCAAGTTCGTTGATGACACACAACTGGGAGAGGTGGCTGACACACCAGAAGGCTGTGCTGCCATAGAGAGAGACCAGGACAGGCTGGAAAGCTGGGCAGAGAGGAACCTGATGAACTTCAACAAAGGCAACTGTAGGGTGCTGCACCTGGGGAGGAATAACCTGCACCAGTACAGGGTGGGAACTGACCTGCTGGACAGCAGTTCTGTGGAAAAGGACCAGGGAATCCTGGTGGACAACAGGATGATCATGAGCCAGTAATGTGCCCTTGTGGCCAAGAAGGCCAATGGCATCCTGGAGTGCATCAGGAAGAGTGTGGCCAGCAGGTTGAGAGAGGTCATCCTGCCCCTCTGCTCTGCCCTGGTGAGGCCCCATCTGGAGCACTGTGTCCAGTTCTGGGCTTCCCAGTTCAAGAAGGACAGGGAACTGCTGGAGAGGGTAGAGCAGAGGGCTACAAAGATGATTAGGGGACTGGAACATCTCTCTTATGAGGAAAGGCTGAGGGACTTGGGTCTTTTTAGTCTGGAGAAGACTGAGGGGGGATCTGATCAGTGCCTATAAATACTTAAAGGGTGGGTGTCGAGAGGATGGGGCCGGTCTTTTTTCAGTGGTGCCCAGTGGCAGGACCAGAGGAAATGGGCACAAACTTGTACATAGAAAGTTCCACCTAAACATGAGAAGGAACTTCTTTACTTTGAGGGTGGCAGAGCCCTGGAACAGGCTTCCCAGAGAGGTGGTGGAGTCTCTATCTCTGGAGGTACTTAAAACCTGCCTGGACACGTGCAACATGCTCTAGGTGGACCTGTTCTGGCAGGGGGTTGGACTAGATGATCTCCAGAAGTCCTTTCCAACCCCATATCATTCTGTGATTCTGTGATCCTCTACGTGCACCTGAAATGTGACCACCCAACACCAATGTCAGTACGGCCACATCCCTGCTACACACATTAACAGTCACTCGGTGACTCAGGCAGAGCTTTCCCCCTTGAAATAAACATCTTCAGTTAGAGAAGTGGTGTTTCCAACAGCAATTTCCAAGACACTTCAGCAAGCTCTAAACTCAGCACCAACACTTCCAACAGCCAAACTAAAGACGTTCAGTTGATCTATATTATTTAACATGGATAACCTAACACCTTTAGGTTTACCACGCTTCTCCAACACCTTTTTAAGCACTGTAAAAACAGAATGGATTTCTTAAACCTAACAAACCAAACTAAGACACAAAAGTGGTAAAGCAGAACAACAAAGGAGAAAGGAGAAGAGAGGGGAAACACACAACACGACTAATAGAAAACGTCTTGGCTGTGAATGACCAGAAATCAGTATTTTCAGAACGGGCAATACCCAAGTCACTAAAACAAAACTTCTTTGCAGAACCCTGCAGCATGAACCCTGCACAACTGCCACAAACACAAACCCTCATATAAGCAAGGCATTTTGTGTCACCCGCCTTATTCAATACATGCATATAAACACATCTATCACTGTATTCCCTTTCACCATAAACCACTGTTCTGAAAACCCTTTTTTTCTCCCATTATCAAACTGACTTTTAGTTCCCCAGTAGGGGTGGCTCATAACCTCAGCAAGGAATCCGTGCCATACCTAGTAGCACTAGCATGAGGATCTGCAAGGGAACCAGAAATTTTTAATCATAACACAATTTAGGTAACTTTCATAATGCAGCAAAGGAAGAGCTTTGCGTGAGCAGCAGAACCGACCTCAGCTCATGGCAAGTCTTAGCCACACACAGAACAGTGGGTCTGACACAGGGAGGGCACGACGCTGCCGTGGTCTGACATCTTATCTCCACGTATATTTTACAAATACACTCAATTTCCTTTTCCCCAGCTGTTCTGATGTATGCTGAGATCTAGTCTTCCTCTCCAGCTTTGGCTTAAAACACAGGCATCATCATCAACTCCTCTTTTTCACACAGCAGCAATCGCAGTGATGAAAAAACTCATGATTTAATTATTTACTCTTTCCAAAATAAGCGTGGGATTCATAACAATGTACTTTTTGACTACATGCTACTTCTGCTGAACAACAAAGCCTGAAGAACTTTATACAGCTTTTAGATTGATACCATATCTTCAAGTTCTCATTCATTTTTTGAAGATAAACTATTCAGCCAGAGCTTGTATGTAAGATAAGTTTGCTCAATAAAAAGGATTTCCCTCCTTCCTGAAACAGCAAACCAGCAGTAAAGCTTGATACATAAAATTCAATACTCTCAGCTGAGTTTTCACATCTCTTCTAACCACAAGGATCATGGAAATCAGCTCAGCAAGTTCTGACAAGTTCTCAGCATTATGGGAAGTTCTCCGATTTGAAGAATATTCTTACCTCAGGTTTATCCCTGTGTGTGTTTACAGCTTCAACATTCAGGAATATAGATTCTACTTTACATCCTGTTGATAGAAAACACATTTTTAGAATTGGCCTGTTTTAAAAATGAAGTTAAAGTAGAGATGCAATCTAATTTTGAGTTGGTGAAGGTTAATCACTTCCCCCGTCTGATTTATACTAGTTTCCCAAATTGTGAATAGCTAAAGCTATTGGAATTAATTTATTCCACCAGGATGAACATTATTCTCAATCTGATAATCCATCTCCTATTCTCACCTGAGCTTTATCACTATTTTCTTTGAAACAAATTCCTATTTATAGACACACATGAACATCAACATTCAGTCTGAAGTTTTTTATTTATATCTTTTTGCTTTTTTAAACACCCTTGAGTTTTTAGAATTTCAGTATAATACAAAAGATAAATGCTGCTCTCCTTTTTTAAAACATAGAAATGATTATGAGAAGGTACACCACGTGTTGTTGGCAACCCCGTTCCTCTATGCACAAAAACCAGAGTTTTAACCCCCAGCTAAACGGAACTTTAAAATGGACTTCTGAAAAGGAAATTCCCCTTTTCATCCAAAAATGGAAAACTCATGGGAAGCAAGGAAAAATTAAACAGTCCGAAGAGACAATGATTACTCAGGTAGTATAACCTGACGCACTTAGAGAATTATAATTACTCAATACACTGTGGCCACACCATTTTAAGCAATATCCTATTGCCAAACACTGTCATATCTCACATGAACATGACTTTTATAAGCTACCACTACCCTACACAACATTCATTAATAGCCAAATTCTTCTGACATACCAGAGAGTCCATCTTCTACCATAAATAGGTTTCAGAATTTTCTGCTTACTTGTTTCCTAAAATTGTAACACACTCCCATAGAATTACTACATGACAAAGGAGATCGTAGCCTGTTCTTAGAAAGCCACTGCACTTTAAACAAAATAAATATAAATTAGTCAGGCAAATATTTGCCTTCCCTTAGGGAAGCCTGTTCTGAGAAACACCATTTGTCATTAATACTGTGAGTGAACACCGCAGGGGGACAGCACTCAGAGAAACAGTCAACAAAAAAAAAAAAAAAACAGTTTTAAGGGAGAAAAGCACAGATTTCCCACTGGAATAGTGACCTAGTCATCCTTCTGTTCACAGACCCACTGTGACCCCTGGCATCAAGCAAAGCAAGCTCTGATCCCCAAATGCTGGCCATGGCTAAGGACTGGTTACGCAGCAAACAGGCTTCCACAGAGACCTCTCAGTCTTTACCACTAGCTGAGTTTAAGACCTGATAAAAAAACATCATATGGAAAGCTTTAAATATAAACTAAAGGGACATGAGTTACTCCACAGTAATAACGATGTGGATATCCTCAATTCATTTTTAATTACCAATGTGTAAGTTCATACCTACAGCAGGATGCAGCTTCTTTCCTGTGCACTCCCACACAGACCACCGCTATACTGGATTGTGGGCTAAAAGTCTAATTTATCCCAATCCTACTGTCAGGCCATAACAGATGTTCCCCTACTAGAGATCAGCCATGCAGGGTGGGAACGACGCTAGCTTCAAACGCCAGGAAGAGCAAACCCCTAAGGGAGGTGTTACCCCAGAACAGGATTAGCGGGAAGATATTAAACACACCACGTTTGATCCTGCATCCTGTCTCACTGGAGCCAAGTGGTGATATCAACTTGAAATAATATAGAATATCACTGTATAAATAGTTTACACAGCCCTTGTATTTTCAGACGGTCAAATTCTAAGAAGTAGGTCGACTGAGATGTGCTGATCAGATATATGTATCGAGCACTTTACAAAAGAACCACAGCATTTCTTTCCCTGAAGTCAAAAGGCCAAGGACAGTATTTCATACTCTTTCTTTTCCTTCCTCATTTAGTGGGTGAGTAAACACTGCAAACATCCAGGCTCTCTTAAAATTTACGAACAGTCACCCAACTTCCCAGTAAAAAAACTCACCCTGAAACAAAAACCTCTGTGTGGAAACAGACTCTGAGACTAGCCAGTCAAGAGAATCCAGTTTCCAAAAACCGAGGCCTTTAAAAAACCAGTTTCAGTTGCTCTAACTTCAAACTCTCCATTTTCGAAACTCCAGCCTGCCATGCCAGGCTGGGAACACCAGATGTCACCAAAGCACAGACGGTTATCACTGACTGTAGGACACACTGCAATTAAACGATTAAAACCTCTTCAGACAGATTTCCCAGTGTAACAGCCTGTTACTTTCTCTCAACTGTATTTGAAACTTCGACAAAAATAAAGGCCTAGACTTTGACAAGGTCATTTTGTCAATGACAAGACATTTCCTGTTAAGATGTACCGATAGCTCCCTTTGCCTACAAATAATCTTCTGAAGTGTGACGAGATATCAGAAGATACAATTAAGCCATCACTTAAAGAAAATTAACAGCAGGCACATGTTCAGATGAGGTTGAAACACACACAAAACTTAATTAGCAATTAGCCTAAAACCTAAGAAGTACGGGTTGCAACCCACACCCCACACTCTACAAGCCTGTGGCAAATCTCAGTGAAAGCCCCTGAGCTGAGCACTGAAAACAGCTCCCGACAAATGAGGATAATTTCATGTGGCAGCGTGAAGGTCCACAAACAAATACTTCAGGAAAAGAAAACAAAATTATTCAAGGGTAAAGGGAACACCCTTTGTAAGACGACAAACCTACATAAATGTAAATTTGCCTGTTTCTAAAAAGCAATACTGTCAAATAAATCAATCAATAAAACCTGACATCTTGCTGTTCCACACGTGTAAATGGCAAGTGTTTGCCAGAAGAATTAAATGAAATACCATATGAACTGAGTATGAGAGAAATTTGTCCACTAGTACTAGTTACAGCCACTAGTAGTAGTTCTAGGCATTCACTAATATGTATTTTCTGGCACAAGGCAAAGCAAACGTAAACCATTCATTGATTCTAACATAGCAAAATAAATTTAAAATGTGTTTTAACTGAAATGCTTCACAAATTTTAGTGATGACACAGATATAAGTAACAGTATGGTTACTCATAAATTATATATACTTCATACTACTTACCATAAGCCACCGGGGTTAGCTTTAAGACAGTATGCAGCGGGCACTTCAGGTAAGGCAGTTGCTCTGAGAAAGCAAACAAATTACATATGACATATAAAAGACTACAAAAACACTTAACTTTTCCATCACCTTACAGGCCAGCCACTCAGAAGTCTCTTTTTATCTGACAGTGTATCTGTTTTCTTCTCTAGCATTGTTATTCAAACAGCCGCAGAAAAAACAAACTTTACAGCCTTTCAGGTGAGAAACAGCTCAATAAAAATCAACCACAAAGTATCACATATGTAGGTCAAATACAAAAAAATTACACTTGTGAACTTGCCTAGCACAACCACCCTCTGATGGTAAAGGAAATGGCTGGACTCTGCTCTTTAGAACTTTAATCAGTAAATTTTCAAAAAAAGTAGTCCATTTGTAATATAGCAAGGAAAACTCACCTGCAGGCTTGTCAAGAAAATACGCGAGCAAACAGCGCATGACAGCTTGGTGACATATGACAAGCACATTTTCCTGCCTTTCAAGTTCCATAATTACTGGCTCCAGTCTTTGAACAAGATCTTCATAAGACTGCGTGGGGGGGTTGGAGAAATACACAGCACATTAAAAAGGGAAAACTCTTTGAACACTGTATGTATATAAAGTGGATCTTACTTTCGTATTAGCCATCTTCTAAATGTTATATTAGCACACAGACAAATACTCTAGTAATAATTTTCCTTAAATTAAGATCACAGTCCAGGTCTTCCAGACTATCAAGAGCATACATATAACAAGATACATCTCCCTCATGGAAAACATTTATTAAAGTAGTCACTACGATCAAGAATTTTCACAAAATGCCTAGAATTTAATTCACAGCATCTGCAAACGTACAGGTTAAGTCTTGCATGTTATTTTCCATATCTCATCTTCAAAACCATCTCTCTTCCACGCAAAAATCTGGGAAGCCCAGCCTAAAGTCAGCCTACAAACAGTTCACAAAGCCTTACTTGTTCAGGCTGCCCTTTAAAAACAAACTACAGGCTTGATGAACCAGCCTGGTGATGGCAGCCACCATCCCACCAGAAGTCACAAAGCAAGGACTTCTCTTGGATATCTCTTGCCCCCTCATCCCGCACAGCACAAGCACAGCGACTCTGCTGCTTCAGGTAACCAGCAAGATCTCTACGTGTTAATTTAATTTTCATATGCACAGTAAAAGACAGTACTTCCAAAACATGTCACGTATTGTAGGTGTGGAGAACACAGCACATCACCCAGCAGGGCAAGGCACGGCCACAGCAGAAAGCCTTTGCCCTGGTCCCAACGGGGGTTGCCCAGTTGGCAAGTGGCACTGGTGATCCAGGGCTTGGCAAGAGGAACCCAGGGGTCTCCAGCGAGGCTGTGCAAAGCCCTGCCACCCTCACCAGGGACAGAGAAACTGCCTCTGACAAACAACCGAGCTCAACTCGGTCACCCCAAGGCGATGAGGGAGTTGGAAATGTTTGTCACCGTCCTAGAGGATGGCATCAGTTTGAAAAACAAACACCCCTTGCTCAAATGGATTAGGGGAACTTTGCAGCTTAATGACTGCCTCATTAGCGAGACAGGGGTCACAGCCGCCAGAACACTGCTCTTATCACAAGCTGCCCTTAGCACAGTGATTACTCCTGACTGCTGAGGAGAAGACCTCAGAGCTCTGCTCCCTCCTGACACAAACAGCCAGCAGCTGGGCCAATTACCCCGCTGCCCCAATCCTCAGCCTTCAGCACCCACGGACAGGCCGGGTGACCATCTGGTAATTGCTGTGCTGTGATGGCTTTGCCTTAGAAAAGCTGTCAGCGAGTTATTTTCCCAAAGGCAAGGAGTTTATTAAAGGGAAAGCCCAGTGTGGCTACAGATTTGCCTGGCATCTCAGGCAAAACCACATGCAAAACAGCCATTATCCACGGCAGGGATGAATGGAAAAAGGCAATCTTGGCAGATGAATGGAAAAAGACAATCTTGGCAGTGTGTTTGCATATGCAATAGCGTGGAGCCTTGCAACAGTTCCTCCTGCTTTATCGCTGCAGGACCAGCACAGAAAGATCATGCCTACAAGATCAAAGCCCTCAATTGTTTTTCTAAATCTGCCGTTTTATTTTTCAAGTCCTGAACCAATTAAATGGTCTGGGCCCTATCCCTGAAAGCTCCTATGTACTTTCCCTTGGAGAAAGGAACAACCTTTTCAGAATTTTTTTTCCTTCCTAAAGCCAGCATGCATGTATTCAAGAAGACAAGGAATCCCTTCACCTTGAGAGAAAAAACAGCATACCTCTCCTTTAGGGTATCTGTATCTGTACTTGTCTTGGTCTCTCAGTGCAAATTCCAGCGGATAATTTTCCTGTATTTCTTCATATGTCATTTCTTCACACACTCCCTATAGGTAATAAAAATAATTAACAAGCATGTCTCTCCAGCAGTGCAAAAAGGAGGTATCACTCTTAATTCAACCCATATATAAATAACCTTTAACAAGTGGTTTTTGTTACTCTGACACTTAAAGACAAAATTGTACCGCACAATGAACAGTGCTCAGCTGCACTCAGAGGGGGGCAGAAGGAATCATTAAGTCCCTACACAAGGGAAGTTACACGTAATGGCAAGCAAGGTCACTGAGCAAGGTCACATTTTACCTATCGGACCTGCTTATATGTCTTACAGGAGCAGTTGGAAAGTGCCAACTAGCAATGCTATTTTTTCTTTCCAACTCCCATCTACTAAAATTCCGTAGCATCGTGGCTTCTGCAGCAGAACGTTTTACTGGGAAAGACAAATCAAGACTAAATTAATTACGGCAATTTTTCAATAAAACG
Source organism: Tringa tobata (assembly GCA_033628505.1). Classification (NCBI taxonomy): domain Eukaryota; kingdom Metazoa; phylum Chordata; class Aves; order Charadriiformes; family Scolopacidae; genus Tringa; species Tringa tobata. The sequence goes on from JAHREE010000209.1 coordinate 1,547,422, forward strand.
TTTAGCCTTGTTAAAAGACGTTTTTTCCAGCCTCTGGAACCAGCTTAAATGAATTTCCATCCCGTAAAAGGCGTATCATTACAAAATTAAGTACCTCCTTCATCACCAGCAAACAAAGCAACTTATTAGATACTTAGAAAAGAGGAACTTACTGCATCTATCTCATTCAAAACCTTCCACTGCTCGTAAGGCACTCCCAAGGCTTCAGCAGTCTGAATTGTCCTTTTCATCTGGCTAGTCCAAACTTTCAGGTCTTTGATATTCTGCTCATTAATAAACTGTGCCAAGCTTTTGGCAAACTGAAAGAAAAACCATGAGACACTGGATGAGGGCCCAGAGCCAACACACTGCATTCGGTTTGGAACACACAGGTTCCAGCCTCTGTAAACTCATTATAACTTTTCCAAAAGGCTCTGTCAAAGTTTTTGCTGAGAAACACAACACATTCCATTAAACCGAGAGGGATAGGGAAGGGAAGGAAAGGAGTACAAAAAGGCAAGTTTTCTGCAGTTCCCAGCTTTACCTCCAGGAATCTTCCTTTCAGCTTTAACTTGTGAACCTCCCCAATTATCCAGTAAGTCAGGATTTTACTAAAATACAGTTAAAAAATAAAGCCCCCCTGACAACTGCTTTGTGCTGTAGGATAAAAAGGAATTTCAACCCACAGAATGACAGGAAGATAAAAGAGCAAGTACCAAATCACAACACACACAGTGTGTCCATCCAGTTTCCACTACCCACACATGCAACTAAAAAACCCCTCCTTAAACATGTGAAGAGGAAAAGGGCATAGAGGAAGAAAGCTGTAATTACAACAGCACAAACTGCAGACGTGCATAGATATACACAAAACTCAGTCCCACTTGCTCAGGAGGTACATACTTCTTTCCCCCTGACAGACAGTCCAGGATCTCCTCCTATTCTCCCTTTCAGATTGAGTTCACTTTCTCCATGTCGACAGAGGTAGATTGACCGAGGAGTTACATGGATATTCATGAGGTAGTAGACAATCCGGCTCTGGATGTGATCCATTACTCTGTTCACAAGGTAACTCCTTCCGACATCCATAATTTTAATATAAGAAAGATCCCTTTCACAAGCAAACAAACAAAAAAAAAAAAAATGTAAGATTCCACATAGTTTCTATTAGCATGTCCCACAATCTTCCCAGTCTCTCTCATATTAGGAAAGGAAGGGGCAACAAGTCAAAGCAATAAACAAACCCTTGGTTGCTCATGGAATATCCCTAAATCCTAGGACACAATGCAATACTCCAAAGGTACAGGATGAACCCTATTCATTTCAGATGTAAGCTGCTCACATCACTCTCTGCTCTGTTCCTTTCATTTGCACTTTGTCTCTCAAATCCAGATCCCACTCCTGGAAAAATACAGCCTTCCCGCTGAAAGAAGGATTCAGTGGAGTCATTTAACTGCAGTTAATAAGGTATCCAGGTATTTTACGATACTGGATGTTTTTCTCCAGGTTACAAACACTTCTCCCACAGCAAGTATTTGTCTGATTGCACCCAGGGGCCAAAGGGCACAATGATTACTTTCCCATCTCAGTTAACCCTTCCAGAAAAATTACAACATCAGAAGGGCCTGGGATAGCCTGAAGCAAGACATTTTCTCAACGACTCTATCAACAACTGTTTATTAACAGTACTGTAATTTACCCCACCACTACCTTCTCTCAGCATCAGACAGGTTATAATTTCAATTTTCACTGCTTATCCTTTCTCCTCTCAGCTACGATTTCAGAGCAGCATCTAGTTTAAAGGAGGAAAAGTCTAATAAGCTGAAAATAACCACTATCTAGCCATGCATTTGAGACATCATACCACAAGAAACCAAGAACATTTATAATAAAACCAGATGGAGGTGACGAGAAGCAAGCATCATCACCTCATCTCTGATAGCGTTCCTTGAAGTTAATCATTACTATTTCACCCAGGCACAACCATTAGGCCCATCAGAAAAATTACATGCATGAACTGATTTGACTGAACCAGCTTCACACTGCTCACACTCAATTACATTAAAATGCAGCTCAGCCTTCTCTGTAACACCCGATCTGACTGCAGCTCAAAACCCCACACTAAAATCCTGGACCGTAGCAAGAGAAACAGGGCTCCTCCTTGCATGGTTCATCCCTACCTTACTTCAAAGCGTTGGAAGTGAATGCAAAACAGACAAATGTTTTGTCATGAGAGCAATTAATCTGGCTTTTAAAGTTCCTTAGAGCCCTGCATCTGCAGGATAATTTGCAAGCACAAGTAAATAAATTTAGAAGTCACATCTTTAAGACTGATGCGTTGAAAATTCATCTTCACCATGTCAACAAAAGAAGTTATGCTTACAAATCACCGCGGTCTCCTCTACATACTAAAAAAAAAAACAAAACCACCAACAAAAAACCAAACAACAAACAACTGGTACAGCAAGTCTGGAATAATTTCTAAATGCTGGTTCTATCCCAGAAGAATCACACCATTCTCCAAGTAGAAAAATAAAAAAGAATATTGTCCTAGAGTAGACTCATTAGCCAGTTTTCCTCAAACAAGCGAGTTTCCAGGCTACGCTCCCAGAGTCAGCTCTTTCTAATTTGCCAAAGGAAAGAGAGCTAAAACCATTAAAAAAAAAGCACAACTAGAAAGCCCTAATCTCCAATACAGGATGCTCCATCCCCTAAGAAACATCTTAAAATAACCCAGTTGCAATCATAGTATTATCACTTACTTGTCAAGAGTTTCATCTAATGTCTCATACGAGTTCTTGTAGCACTCTATTCTTTTCATGAAGTCTTCTGTTGCTTCATCATTACTACAATCAACATAGTCAGGACTACCCAGCTTCACTTGCTGTTTGAAATAAAAACAGGAGAGTAGTACACAAGCTTCTTTCCCCTTTTAACAGAAGTTTAAAGAAATAGGAAGGGGGAGAACACAACACAAAAATGTATTTTCCTTAAGTGAATTAAAATACATGTAAAGCAAAGAGAGCTATTCTTCATAGCATTGAACTTCTGAGCTGGTATGCACGTGGACAGGAAAATAAAAAATGTTCCATTAATGGAAGCTAATTTTTTTGCAATTGGAAGTTGTCGTAATGTATTTCTAAAAATACTGAGATGCTTCAAAAATACTGAGTTACTTCAAACCTCGACTTAAAGCAGTTAAAGCAAAACTTTCTTGTACTCACCACAATGTTTGCAGCAATGACCTCTGGATCCACACATACTGATTCAACAAAGAAAGTCTTCAGTCCACAGGGGAAGTCACATGTACAGAAGAAAGGAAGAAAGAAAGAAAGAAGATGCATTAAAACACCTCTGGGGACTCACATGAGCATTTGCTGTCTCAAAGGTTTATGGAGACACAAGTTTAGAGGAAATGGAAGATTATGGAATAACATATAAACACAAAACAATCCTGAACAGAAGGTAGAAAGTCACAGAAAGTTTTTGGTTTGTGCAGAACACACACAGAATTCCCTATGTGTTTTCTGCAGCAAAAATCTGAACTGCACCAAGAACAACACTTTAAGTAGTTCTTGCTGACAGCACACTCAGAACTACAGGTCCAGGATGACAGCAGTGAAGCTATGGCATGAAAGAGATTAGCTCCAAGCATTGCTAATGTTAAAGATGAGACAAATGAGGATGGGTTGACTGTCATCACAAACAAAGCTTGAGAACACAAAATGCTGTCGACTAATCGTGTAGAAGGGATATGGCTTATCCTAGTGCACTTACTTGCAGTACAGATCATGGCAAAAACTACCACTGCCCTACTTCTCCAGGCATTAGCTCTGAATTCCTGTGCTTCTCACTCACCTTATACCCATTTTCTTCACCAAATTTGTAAATAGTTTCTCTGCGTTCTCGAGTTGTGTTTGTAGCATCAAAGACCTAGGGGTAATGACGAAGAAAAAGAGAGAGAGGGGAATTAAAAAAGCAACAGTCTGTGAAAAGCACTGTATTAGTAACAACAGAAATACAGGTGCCAAGTCCCTCAGTGTGAAGGAAAGCAATGAAAACACTTCCCCTTCCCTCTACCCCACTACTTCCCCTACCTTTACCACTACCTCAACATGCTCAACAGAAAAAGACATTCCTACTTTACACACACGATTTTCTAAATCATAAATAAGAGTAATAGTTTGAAAGCACTACTAGCAGAACACTGTATTTGGAAGAAGCAACCAGAATTTAAGCTTAACACATAGTACAGGACAGAATCTTCCTCCTGGCCTATATCAGCTTTAAATACTAATGCATAGGTTTTTAGTGAACTCTCACTACACAAAAAAGATGCTGCAATCAATACGCTATTCAAAATGCAAGTCTAAAACTTTTAAAGGGCAGAAGATCTGCAAGACTTGTAAACTCTGCCCAGAAATGATACAGAAATATGCAGCCATTTTTCTAAAGACTTACGTTCAGCAATGAACACATCAGTGTTTTACCAAAGTATAAACTTTACTTCATGTCCCCAGCAGAACTTATAGGTAATGGTTTGCCTTCATTAGTTAATGAAAATACCACCGAGTTGTGTCAGTGGTCTTAAAAAAAATGACACTATGCACAAAATCTTATTAATGCAAATACACAACCTCAATAGTCGAACAGCTGATGTTTTGCACCCCATTATTAAATACTCAGATACGCAATCTACTTTGAGTTTCTCCTGCTGTCTTCAGAGATTTCCCATGTCAGTAACACAACTGCCAAGGAATACCCCAGGATGCTTTTTGTTCGGTAAGTCTTTACCTTTCACTTGAAACACTAGACTATCGAACAGAAACACAAGTGCAACAAAACCAACAGACGTGTTTAACACTACATTATACAATGTGGAGAGAAGGGGGACGTTTTTCTTACTGTTACCCTCCCCTCCGTTGACCCCTCCCATCACAAAGGTGGTTGCTCAGTATGGCATCATCACCCTGAACTTTAGTGCTTCTTTCACTGCAGCAACAAGGCAGGTCTAATATTTAACTCCCAAATAAAAAAATAATCCGATATACGGAAGAGATATTGGAATTACTCGAGTTGTATATTACCCAGCAGACACACATTATTTTGTAGGGAAGCAACTCAAGAATGTGCCGACAAGAAACTTACAGCCACGTGCCCATTTTCTTCACTGAGGTACTGTCGGACGTCATTCAGCGCTGCTAAGGCACACTGTCTTAAAAATGAAAGAGAGTAAATTTCAACTGCTAGTTAACATCATTTTATTAATGCACTTGTGCATTGTGATCAAAGCGCCCTGCAAATGTTGGATAACCTTTCTTAAAATCACATACTTTTTAATCACACCCCCACCCCCAACCATAGGAAAAACCAACAGAGGTCAAGCAAGCTATACTGAGGAAATGTGGTGACAGCCTTCTGCCTGGAAAAAGACCAGTCCAGCGCTCCTCTGTGCAACGCATAGAACTATACATCACCACTGAATAGCCCTCAACTTCACTCAGCAGGATAAACTTTCACTGATCTAAAATAACTGCACTGAATCGTCCCTGCAACCATATTCTTTTCTCCGTTACCTACTCATAGGTATTTGCTTCTTAATTTGATTCTCAAAGAGGGGGGGAAAAATAAACATCAACTTAAGGCTTTTAACTTGTGGCCCTAAGTTAAAGTGGGATAGACAACTATTTTTCAGTAATCTACTTGTCTTTTGAACTGTCATGTAAAAATCGCTTATGTCAAAAAAATCTGTTACCAAGAGAGAGTAAAACAAAGTTAACACCATGTATTAGGGACAAAAGTGAAAATAACACCCCATTGTGGTCACCAACCCAACGTAATTAGTACTGGAGACTCCCCGAGGACACAAACACCAAAAAAAACCCCACCCCTTTATACTTTACACTTGTGTTAAATCTAGACAAGAATAAATTCATTTGCAACTTTCCTATTTCCCCAGCGTTAATATTATCTTCAAAGTCAATTACAACTTCTAACACATAAATAATACTGGAGGGAAATATTAACATTGTACATGATTTACTCATTAGTAGAACAAAGTCCCATTTATTTCCAATAAACACTGCCTCTTTGCAACACCAACATAAAGCCCTGTCCATTTTGACAGCTTTTCTGTGCATTACTACTTTATTTTGACTTCCAGACTGAAAGGCATAACTCTCCTCTCATATTTACCATATTCTGCATGCACAGCTTTATCTTTAAAGAAAAATGAAGGCTTTTCAATCCTGACAGTATTTCCACATTAGCATGGTTAATAGATGTCAGGAACCGAGATTCAGCAGTCAAGTCTTCACTGAATAAATATAAACCCTCTTTACTCATTGCTAACCAGGCAGATTAGCTCACACAGCCCATTTCATGTTATACTCCCTACCATTTAGTCTAATTGGTGACACGGAGGCACGTTAAAAGGTTTGGCTCTACCTCTAAGCAAAAGGTAGGGGCTTCCCAGGCTAATGCAGCTCCTATCTACTCTTTGGTCCCAAGGCATTTGGAGGTTCTTATGCGAGTTGCTCTCCTTTGACATTAGCAAAGGGAAAGGGAAGCAGAGGGACAATGACAAAAGAAAGTACAGCCATAGTGAAGTCCAGACATTTTTCATGCTTGAGCTGAAGCAATTAGGAACAAAATGCTTCCTAAATAGCCTAAACAAATTGCATTTCCATTCCTCTAGAATTTCTGTTCCTTCTCATTTCGTACTGCACGCTTTTAAATGTTTTCCTCAACATTCTAAAAAAGACAATGAACAGTGAAGAAAATCAAAAGACCTTCCCCAATTTGATCTCCTGTAAGAAAGAGGCAGCTCCCTCTTGCTCTGACCTTCTCTTCATCTACCCTTTCTTCTCAAGGCCTTTCCTCTACATTAAAGCACAGCCTCTTTCCAGGCACGAGGGGTGTCTCAAGTGCTTCACCTGGGCACGGATGCTCACACTGGTGCTCACCTGGCTTTGCACAGCATGAGCACACCATGGCAATTTTCGAGGCAGTGCACTGACTGACCACATGAAGCACCAGTGTAGTGGCCAAAAAGACCATTTCAGGGAGAGAATAATAGTGTTTCAATCCCACTCATTTGAAAGGGTAATGACAAATACATTCTAAGTACTCCAGGCAAAAAATGCCACTATGCAAACCATAAAGAAAAGCACTTATGTGGGGCTTTTTTCTTCATGATCCACAAAAAAAAAAGCTCTAAATTGGCATTTTAGGAATCAGACAGCAGAAAGTCTCACATCTATTAGTTGATACCTTGCAAAAACTATTGCAAAAACTAAGAAAAATAGTAACTATTTGTTAAAACTGCTTTGTTTTGAGTGAAAATACCCTGGAATATCTGCAGGAATAACAGCAGTCACAGCCTACTGAAAGGTGAGAAGGAATCAGGTATTTCTCTTCTCTGTATTTTCAATGCTTAAGATGAAGCAATTAAGCAAAAAATACCCCAGATTTTATATAGCCTAAATAAATCACTTTTCCACCTTCTCAAGAATTTCTTTTCCTTGTCATTTCATACTGCAGTCTCTTAAGGGTCTTCTTGAGCATCCAAAAAATGCAACTTAAAGCAGAGTCTAAGAACGAAATACACTGGGCACCATTTTAATACAATTAACATTGTGTAGCCAAGCACGTTCAAAACTTACTTCCTGATTTTCAAGCCTTCTTCATTGTCAGGCAGGAAGAATTCAAAAGATTTATACTTTTTCACCAAATCTCGACGATACTGACCAACATTAAATTCTGCCAAGAAGAAACCAGTATTAGTGGGAACTAACGATATTCATGGAAAAAAGGGCAAAAGTTATGACAGCTTTGAAACCAAACTACCCAGAAGAGTAAAATAATTTAGCACATACAAAGTCAACACACCATGCTATTTCTTGTGTTTCGGGGGGGTTAGTCATTTTTAAATACAAAGACAACAACAAACCAGGGAAATGGCAAAAAAATATTTGAGCTGTATGTAGGTGGCTTTAATAGAGTCACTTGGCCATGCAGTTGTACCTCTGCCAGTTTGCCTGAAGTACAAAAAGAAACTCTTCTCCTCCTCTGCAGGAGTGGCTGGGAGTCTATTTCAGTACTTTACAAAGGATTGCTAATAATCTGGCTTTTTCTTCTGTGTATGCGTGCAGTGAAGCAGTATTCTGATAGCACCTCCCAAAACTTTCCACTCTTATTTAAGCAAGGAAGAGTTCTAAATATAACTAACTAATCTTGCTTTTGATAAACAAAACTTCAAGCTATGGAACATTTTTTAGAACTCTGCTCAAATATTTCTATTCCTTGAGGATCAGCACATACTATTTCACAACCCGTTCGTTTATTTTAAAAAATGCTTAAGTTGTAAAAAAAAAAAAAAAAAAAAAAGAATACTAAAGAAAATCAGCAGAAGTACAGAACATAATCTTACTCAGACCTCTTAACAGTGGTCAAGGAAAACTATTCCTTATCTGGGCAAAGGTCCACAAGGTCTATGGCCGTACATGTGTCACAATATCAGATGAGGGGTTAGGGCAAGGCTGTTCTGTTTTGCCACACAGCAATGACACTGTACTCTAATTAACTCCATTCTACAGCTCTGAAAGTAGGTCTCTGAAGAGCAATTAACTTTTAACTTGTTTCTGACCTATAGGTTTTCTCTGCTAACTGCAAAGTATTTTGTTTTTAACATTAGATCAAGCTGAAGTATTCTGTTTGGGAAGCCACCAAGGTAAAACTACATGGCCAGACTTCATTTCTGGAAAGAGGAAAAGAAGCAATAGACACAATTGCTGCGTTGTAATTAAAAAAAAAGACATTGGATAGAAGAGCTCAACCATTGGCTGCTGTATATAGATTGTTGTTGGGACTAGGGGCAGAGGATAAAGCAATAAACATTGTTTATCCATGCAAAAGTCAAGTTTTATTCGAGTTCAACAATGTTGATGTCATTTTTTTGTGGTCAACTGTGTGACACAGATTATAGTACAATCCAGGTTATTCTGCGACAAATTGAACGAGCACCAGCCATGCCGGCTACATAAAAGGTGGTTTCTTGTAAAAAAAAACAGAACATGCAAGAAGTTCAGATGGCCAGTGTTGTCAGGCAATAGCTCTTAAAACATCACAAATAATTCATTTCATAAGAAAGCACAGTTACTGCAAGAGGACCGTGCACAGCAAAAGAAAAAGCACTGTCTAGCGAGATGATCTTTAGCTCTTATTATTAGCATCCGCCCCTGTGGAAAAGTTTCACAAAGCTAACTGGTATCACAACTACCACACAGCCAGAACTATTCAAAAAAGCTTCCCAAAGTTTAGTATCTAAAAACCACATTGCAACACAATTCTATTCAGGCATCTAATTGACCTCATTTCCTTCAAAAAGCCCAGACAAAAGTCCCTTGTATTTTTAACCATTTCACATTCTAAATGGCAGAGGATTTTGAAAGGAATAAAAGAAAACACAGATGTGATAGTTGAAACAATTCAACTAACATCAATCCTGGGCTATTTACCTCCACCTTCTGCTCCTGAACTCTCCGGCTTGCTTAATGTATGTTACATGAAAAGAGGGCATTTATCTTTTCTCTGGTTTACATAACCTTGTAATTTTAACCATCTGTCTCATGGAGTGAGAACACTTACTACACTAAGCACACACTAATTTTAAAACATTAAGAGCCAAAGGGTAACAGCTATCAGGGCTACTTGATATTTATCCTGTATTGATTCAGCCACCATCAACTGGAATCATTACACAACGTGGCTTCTATTCCCTCAGTCAGTGAGGTATTTTAAATTTATTTCAGCCTCAGTAAAATTACATCACTGATGACACAAACAACAGGAAAGCTCTGTGGTTTCCAAGAAAATCCCATGTCACGCTTTCTAACAAAGACAAACTGCGACCAGCAACCTAGGGTGGAAGCTCATAAAGCAACTTTATATTGTATATGAGCAACTACACATAAAATCAGACAGCAACATTGTAATTATTTTTATTAAGTGCTGGCACAGATATCTTCTGATGTGCTGCTCACAGTAGCCCATGAAACTTTTCCTATTACTGACTGCCCCTACTTATTTTACTGTATTGGGGATATATTCAACAAAGCATGAGCCAGATATCGACAGTATCTTGTTTGTTGTCCAATACTGGATTTCTCCTTTTCCAAGGCCACCTAGTAAAACATTCAACACAATGACATATATATCTCTCTACATACACCTATATTATACATTTAATCAGCTTGGATATAGGCTAATGTACTTAGATGGCTATTCTGCTTCAATATAGTGGATAAAACTGAAGTTGCTAAATATCTGATACTGCTCATCAGAAGGGCGATCCTGTGTGAGAACAGCCAAAACCTAATTAAATAATTTAAATCCTGAAAACTTTCATACTCAAACAATATAACGTATCCTCCATAACATCTCACTTAAAAAAAACACATGAAACAAGTTTGTAAGAACTTAAGAAAACACCAACTCCAAAAGCTATACCCTGGAATCCAAAGGCAGTTTAAACCTGAATAGTCCAGAACTCTTCGATTTCGTAGAGCTACTAGGAAATACATCTCTGAATATCCAGCCAAAAGTCTAGCCTTTAGTATGATCTAACATGTTTAATGTTACTTAAATGATTAACTAGTCATAACTATAAAGCCACCGTTGCTGCACCAGACACAGAATCGCACACCACCAAGGCTGTCTTTCTCTTCTCCAGGGCCAGAGGAGGTGGCAGGGTGAGATTGCTGCTCATGATCTCCAAAGGACTTAGGTCTTTTTCGTTGGTCAAGCTGGGCCCACAAGATACCACAGGAGCCGGGGAGTGAGGTAGGACAGCCAGGTCCTTGGCATAATCAGACCCATTGATTCCCACTCAAACCACACAAAGTCCTTAAGAGAGCGATAACAAGTGGCTGCTTCAGTTCCTTGGGCGCTTAATATTCAGACAAAGAGCTGTAACTCACTCCACAAATGCAGTTAAACAAAGAATTACACAGAGAATTACACGTTGCACAAAGTTCACAGAGAAAAGAAGATGGAGAAGTCAGAACTTTAACCCAGAAGTGCTGACTGCTCATCGGCTCGTAAACAAGATTCCCTTTCACCCACATAAAGAAAGGGGAAGGAGAAAAAAAAAAAAAGAAAAAGAAAAAAACTGAAGAACCAAAGTGTTAAGGAACAAGAGCAAAAAGCCGATTTAAGCACCTGGGAGGACAAAGAGGTAAATAAACAATCACCAGAATTTGATCATCTAAACAGAACAGAGAGCCTGTATATGCTATTGCTTAAAAATAAGTTGACAAAGCAGATGGATTTTAAGTAGTCAAACTGGGCAACAAAATCATGGGGAATTAGGTCTATAAAACACCTAACATCTGCCCTGTCCTTCCGATGTAAACAGAAGTAAACCCATCACCTTTTGTAGGCACTCCAATCCAGTTTAAATAGCGCGTCAGCTTCTTCGAGATGTAGGTTTTTCCTCTTGCTGGCAGACCCACCATGACAATCAGAGTAGGGCAGTTGGTCATACATACTGAAACAGAAAACCAGGATTTACCGTTAACGTTCCCACAAAGGAAGGGCTTATATCGCGGCGGAAAGTTACAATCCGTGTGCTCTCCCAGGAAGTGACCGTTCAAGCAGCTCATGCACCGTGTCTCACTGCCAGGGGTTTTTTTTTCCAGGAGCAGAGTGGACCTCACCGGGCTTCTTATGGAAGGGCGAGTCAGTGGTAGTGCAACACCGGGCACGTGAGTGTACACAGGCAGAAGACAAGAAACTTACAGATTTGCACATGTGCTTTAAGACATACGAAAACAATACCAAAGGAAAGGACAACGACATCTTACACCCCTGTGCACCTCAGTTCAGTGCTTGCATTGAAAGGAAACAGCAAGGTGTACACGGTTTTTAGATAATTTTTGGATCTTTAAGACAACACCTCAACACTGCTCAACATTTTCTCGGTTTTGAGCGGAACAAGCACATAAGATGCAGCTTAATACATTACAGTATGGCATGGTACTCGCTATTTATTATTTCTCCTTTAAATATTCACATAAAAATCTCTCTTGAAACAGCTCATTTTGACTGTTCTTCAATGATTGCGTAGAATACTTGATTCCTAGTAATCAAGTATGATAATCTGATACACATACACAAATATTCTTAAATCAAAGGCAATGTGGTTAATTAAAACAAAAACAAAAACAAAAAACCAAACCAAACCAACAAAAAAGGAAGTTAAAAGAGTTTATACGTATGGACTGAAAACCTTGAGGCATTTCCTTTCAAATGACAAGTTTTTGAACATTTTAATGGCACGAAACTATGGATACCTTGCATGAATCTACCACAGCTACAAGGAACTGCCTAAAAAGAAAGAAGGTATTAAAGTGGTGCAAAGATATCAACATCCCCCTCCATCCCCGATTTCAAAGGGAATTAATTTCTATACAATCCACATGTGCATCAATTTCCTCAGTGTCTTGATACAGCAGTCGTCAATTCACTCCAAAAGACTAAATCTCAGTGTTACACTCTAAGGCACAACTAAACTGTTGTACAAAGCATCGTGATTGCCTGAGATTCCCAACCCTTAGATTGACAGAAGTCCCATCCCATAAAGTCACTTGGATGAATCTGGCACAGCTACTCCACACAGTAAACCCATCGAAAGAGAACAGATCAGCAAAGACAGACGCACTTTCTCAAAATGCTCATTGAAAAGGAAAAAAAACAAACCAAAACAAAACCCAAAGCCATTAAAAAATACACCACTCCTCATAAGAAGAGGGAAAACCATACCCAACCTCAAACCCATGGAACAGTCTCCTACTCCATGCAATGACAGTTACAGGGAACTGAACGCAAACCAAAACAGATCCATCCAAACATGTTCATGTCTCCGGAAGGACACTGATAAAAGCCCCCAGAGTAAGCTCCCCTGTGCAGATGACTATAAGCAAGAAGGGTAATGTTTTCTCATCCCTCTTCCTCTTTGTCCTAAGTCCAGGCCTGTGAACCCCCTCTCCAAGATGAGGAAGGAAGGCTCTGGGGAAACAACATCTACGAAGTGAAAAGAGTACAACGCTTACTGAGCATAACAGATTTGCTTCTGGTTTTAAGGACAATAAAATAAAATACTGAGATGAGAGAAATCCCCGAGCCCCAAGGAATTTTAAGAGAAGATGTTCTTCAAAGCCAGTTTGAAAGATTCTTCACCTGAAATATCTAGCTCGACTTCTAAACAATTTCCCAATACAAGCAGTGAAATAAGAGTTGTCAAAGACAAACCAACATCTGAACACATCTGCTCTGTCCACCTGCTCGGCAAGGACCTGTGCTAACTGAAACAGGCTTTTCTACTCATTCAAATTTACCAACAAAATTTACCAACTAGTATTACACCTAGATCACCTAATTTTTTATATGTTTTTTTTTTTCTCCTGGGCTGAGCCATACAAATTCAGCCTTCTCACAGAACATCTTTTGGTAATGTAATGAAAAAAATCTATACTGGAGCAAAACTCCATTTGGCAAAGGGCTAGGAAGTCCCCGTGAAGAAACCTGCAACCCACTTAAATGCTTGCTTCACAGATTACACTGACAATCGCCCTCTAAGCTAAATCCTACTGCCTGCGTGGGTTTGCAGCAGATCTTCTCCCTGAGCAGCAAACCAGACCAGCACAGCTACAACAACATGCAAAAGGGACACTTCCTCCCATTGCCAAGCAGTCAGTGTACAAGGCTGGCATCACTCGCATTTTTACACGCATTTCCTCAAAGAAAGTAGAAAAATTAGCAAAAGTGCCTTTATTAGAGCCCTATGCACACAGTTTAACACTTCGCCTAATCTGTTAGTCTGATCACTCCATGCACTGCTCTTGAGCGTGTGACCATACAGCAGAAACCAGGAGAATTATCTGCTGATCCCCATCCAGTTGCAACCCTATTCTGACCAGGTGCCAGGCTGGCTGAGAGTGCTTTTCCTCTTTATAAAGGCAGATCCCAGTAAGACAAATGCCCTGCACACCAAAAGGAGCAATGCTGATGATTCCCATCATCTCAAACACTCTGCTTTTCCATAAGGCCATAGCCCTGTAAACACCACTACAGGGTGCTACAGCATATACCACCCACCTGAGCCTACCTTCAACAGGAGGATGCCAGTTCACAATCTACATTTCAGGGCTCTAAAAAATGCTCAGTGTTTTGGTTTAGGTGGCCAACAGTGGCTGCAATCTAATACCCCTTACACAGGTGGCACTTAGTGACAAGTGCACCTATGCATTTGGAAGTCAAAGGCACATTTGCTGGCCGAAACAGCTAAAAAGAATAAAACTAAAAGCACAAAGAGCAACAATTTTATTTCTTCCGTATGTCAGCGGAGCATTCTCAACAACACACATAAAACTCAGCTCAGCAAACTAAGGGTTTTGTCTTCTTCCTTACAATCCTGTGTCACTAACAAGGATTAACTTTGCTCATGAGTTCAGTAAAAAAGTCGAGATTAAACCAAAATGCAAGGTTCTGAGTATGTATCTAGTACTCAAAAGTTAAAAATAATTTTCTTTCACTTTATCTGAACAGCAACTTTTTCAACAAAACATTGCAACACTCCCTGCAAGTGAGGAGGAATGTTCATTCCAATGACAGTATTTAAAACATCACTGTCTCAAGACCTATATCTTCCTTTGAACAAATGTTAGCAATTTTTACATGAGGATGCGGACTGATAGATAAACACAAAAAACCACAAGTTACACACATCTTAACTCCTGGAATAAACAATCCTCTTCAGTTTAATATTTTCCCAGTGGCTCAATGCTCAATTCCCTTTTTCACAGCATCACAACGTCATTCACTTTATATGATAAAACCAATTTGCAGCACAAAAGATGCAAGTTGCAGAGCTAAGGCAGACCACAAAGCGCAGCTTTCTTTCAATTCCTTATCACTTCATTGTCTGGTTCACCTCCAGAAATCTCTCTACACAACCTCGTCTCGAGAAAACAACTCATTTTTCAATACTGCTTCACATATGTACCTCTTAAGGGTTTCCAACAGCCCCAATCTGTGGCTGTGCTATCAACACTAATTTTTCTAGAGGAACATACGCACTCGGAACAGTAAAACCAAACTCATAGGGTTGTATGCCATCATTTGCTAAAGATGCTTTATGACATTACTCAGGTTTTTTCTTTTAATACGTAATATATGCTGCGGCATCAAAAAGAAATGTTATGTTACATCCCCTGGTTTACAGGAAACACACAAAAAACATGCCCAAAAATACCAATCAGTGTAAGAAAATGACCAAGTGATGAAGCGCATTAAAATCAAATATTGCAATTTAAGCAAAGTCATTATCCAAGTTAAAAATTTCTTATATACTACTGAAAGACATAGAAAGTTGCAGCTTAGAGTAAAATTATGACTGCCCACCCTTCTTAAGTTTAAGACTTATCAGTCAAGGAAAGAAGAAATTACGTGGTCATTTTTTGCCTCTTAAACTCTATTGTGAAATAATGCAAGATGCAGAAGGTTGTGAAACCAAACTGGGACACTGAACAACCCAGATTAGTCGTGCAGCATTCCATCAGCCCTCAAAACCCACATGATCTTGTGAAATCAGAGACAAGAGTTGGTATTTTTCAAGTTCACCTACTACCTAACATATTATCAGTTGTTCCTTCCTTTCACCCAAAATCAGATTTTGGTTTTTCCCTTATCTGTGTTAATTTTTTAACCAACTTTTAAGGTCAGACACTTTCTGTATCAAGCTGCTATGGTTAACCATCTGAAGTTTACGAAGGATTCTTGCTGTTTCTATGGCCTTTGACTCAAGGTCTGTTCTCTGGAGCCTCTGTACTATTTAGAGGCTCATACACAAATCTTTAACTATAAGCCAACACAACCACCCTCCCAAATAAGGTTAACCCTACATGTCTTTCCCTATCACTTTTCCAATTTAACTACTGCTAATCCCTTTTTTCCTGTTGACCAATGATGACAATTGGTCACTCTCCTTTGCATCCCACAGGGATGAGTTCCCCATTCTGCTGCTTTTCCTGAAGAGCATCCTGATCCTATACCTGAAGACGTCCATCATCTTCCAATCTGCCTCTCCTCTTGTCCAAATCACCAGCTTCTAACATCACCTTGGTACAAGGCAATTCAGATGTGTCCTCTAGCCGGCCTCATGCCACCAGCTGCTCCCAGCAGCTCTGCCATCCACTTCCTGGTGGTTACCATCTGCTTCCCACAGCTTTGATGCCAACAGTGATGGCCCCATCATACATTCTGATCCTCAGGCCACAGCTGCGCGTTGTCACTACCTCATTCGCTTTCTCCATCTTCAGTTCCTAGAGTTGGGAGTACAAATACACACAAGCAGCCTGAGCTCAAAGGGCAGAGTTCTTTAGAACAAAGATAATCTTCATTTAATTCCTTTTTTTTTTTTTTTGATCCAATATACACTCATACTGCTGTGCGAACAGCAAATAAATATTACTAGAAAGACCAAATTCCAGCAGCTTTAGAAACACATACCCGTTAGCTGTGGCAGAGGAAAACATAATGTTTAACTACAGGAAGTTCACGGTTTATCTCTCACTCTACAAACATCCTCTGCTAGGCTCTCAAAACAACTTTCACTATAGCATACTTGGGTATTTATTTTTTTATGTCCTTGTTTGCAGCCCAGTGCTTGACGCATATAGATCTTGACGCAATCTGATATCTGATGCCAAGAGTAGCTTTATTACAACCTCTTTACAGACAAAACCTTTCACAAAAGACCACAAAAGGTAAGTGGCAGTTATTAATAAAAAAAAAAAGTCATGTTTCTACCGACAACATCTTACTTTGGAAGGTCATTTAGAACAGTTACCTTCCTTTTACTGGTCTCACCAGCTGTAAAAGCTTAGTAGGCTGCATATGGCTGGAACTCCTCCTTGAAGGCATTGTAACGCAGAGACTAAAAGAACTAGCTCTTCAAAGCCCCATGACAGCTGAACCCTGGCACAGCTAACCAGATTTCTTCTTCTCCAGACAACTTCGATCGCTACAACTTTCAGAAAAATCACACTAAAAACAGCTAACAAAGGTACGCCCCTTTGAAGATGGATGTGTCGAGTCCTCAAATGGAAGCGTGCACGATTGTCTCATCCACCTTCTCAAAAGTTAAAGACTAAAAGTAGTGCTGTGAAAGGTCATCAGCATGAATGAGGACATAAAAAGCCAACCAAAGGAGACCGAAAGAGATCGCCTCGCTTAGCCTAGAAATTCAGAAGACATTCTGAATTTCACCACTTCAACCTGAAAGCTACGCTTGAGGACACGAAATCCATTTCCAACGGGAGCTTGTATTTTTTGAAGTTATGTTTAACACGGTGATCTGTAAAAGCAAGGAACTGGTCAACCCAGCACTGCCCCACATGGCCCACGGCCTGGGCAGTCCATCCTGAGCTGCCACAGCGGGGCTACAGCACCTGGGGGTCACGGCACCTCATCAGAACACGGGGCGATGCACAATACATGAAAAATCTGATAAAGGACTGTGCAGCCCCCTTGCATGGGAAAAATTAGTGTGTTCTCAGCTCGCTGAAACTAGATGGTTTTATAACAGAAAAGCAAGTTCTGCTCCTCTCTAGAGTGTTTGTATCACAACTGACTGTAGATATACTATAGTTTACTGCAAGAGCAAAAGCATGCAAAAGCAAAACGATTTTTAAAAGTGCTTCCAAACCTACTTTTTTCCTTTTTTTTTTTTTTTGCAAAAAAGTTTCTCAATTATAAGGAGCCTTGGACATCAAAAATTATAGAACCACAAAAAAAAAAACCAACACAGATACATAAAATAATTTTTTTAAAGTCAGTTTATAGTCAAGAGAGACTAAGTAATTCTGCCAGGAAGACACTGTATGTCACCAGATTACATGTGACCAATATGAAATTTTGTTCTGGGTTTTTTTTTTTGGCAAAATAGTGTCTGTGTCAAAACTGTAACAAATGTTATTTTGTTTGAAAAAGAAATGCCACGTTAAGGCCAAAATGAAGCGTTCTCCTTAGGTGCTGATACACACTTTCTGACTCTGCTCCTGTCTCAGCACCCATCTCCTCTTAACACCTAGTATTTTTCAGATGCTGGGGTAGTTCAGTTCACAAAGCAACACATACCTGCTTCCTAGCAGAAAGCAATAAAAGTTTGGGGCTTTTTTCCAGCAAGGGCTGGACCAAAGCAAGGCCAGAGCGGAGAGGCTGCAGCCCATGGCCGCCTGCCACCGCCGCAGAGCCCTCAGCTCCCTGTCAGGGCTGCCTCTTTGCATGACAAATAAAAACAATTCCACACGACAAAGCCCCTTTTGTCTGCAAAACTGCCGTGTACTGAACCTCAGTTATTTAAGTAAGGGGGAAAAAGGAGGAAAAAAAAAAAAAGAAAAAGAGACAGGCAGAGTTTGTTAATAAACTGTGGTTTACAAATGCCAAAGCCAAAGTCTTCAGGGGCTGATGACTTGGTTGGCTGCACCTCAAAATAAGGAAAGCCATTAACTCATACAACAGATGGCCTGATACAGCACTGCCCTGAGAAGAAAAAAACCCAACCAAACAATAAAAATACAGTGACATTTTTAGGCCTCTCTTCAGGAAGAACATACTGAATGTAAACGCTCCTTAGAACCAGAGCATTTAAAAGAGGAAAGAAAAAAAAAAAAAAGAAAAAAAACCCTAAGGCAACAAAAGCCACTGGAGAAGACACTCTTCCCACCAAGCTTTGTTGCCTTCCGTCCGGCACGGATTCGGCACATTTCAGGGTTTTCTGCCTTCCCCGGCGCCCCGGGCCATCCTCGACGGGGGGTCCTCACCCCCAGACCCACCGGCGGCGCCGGCACATCGCCCCCGGCCCGGGGGAACCATTCTACGAGCCCTTCCCAGCAGAGGCGAGGCGAGGGGCGCCTTAAAGCCCCGGCGAAGGGCTTGGAGCTCGGGAAGGGGGGCGGTCGGTAAGGGAGGCGGCGGCGGGGCCCTCCCGGCTTTCCTCACACCTCGACCCCCTTTGAGGCCGAGCCGCCCCGCCGGGGACGGGCTCCGCGGGGCCCGGCTCAACCGAGGGAGGAAGATGAGCGGCGACTGACAGCTGCCGGGGCTCCGACAGCGCGGCCCGGGCAGACCCCTTCTCCCTCCCCGCCGCCGCCCCGCTCACCGCCGCGCTGGGCGCTGTGCCCCGCCGGCAGCCCGTTGTCGTAAGGCTCCCACGTCTTCTGCAGCGGGTTCTGCGTGAGCTCCCGCGCCGGCGAGG
>JAHREE010000209.1:1571429-1582670 GCA_033628505.1 Tringa tobata
GTGGGAGGTGTCCCTGCCCATGGCAGGGGGATTGGAACTCTATGATCTTTAAGGTCCCTTCCAGCTCTAACCATTCAATGATTCTATGCTGTTGGCCTCCTTGGCCAACATACCGAGCCAGCAGCCTCCCAGCCACTCTTCCCCAGGCCTGCAGCGCTGCAGGGGGGTCGTTGTGACCCACGGGCAGGACCTGGCACTGGAACCTCACACCATTGCCCTCGGCACGTCCATCCAGCCCTGACCAGCCCCCGACAATATCCTGATCCTGCTCTCGCAGCAAAGCTCAAAGAAGCTTTTTCTGTTTATGTTTTTTTTTGTTTGGTTGGTTTTTTCCCCCAGGACAGCGGGACGCAGGGGGTGCGGAGGGGGCTCTCCCGCGCCCGCCAGGCGGCGCCCTGGCACCGCCCGCGGCCACTACTGGAGCGCCCCCTGGCGGCCGGCCGCGGGCACCGGGCTCCGCGCCGCTCCCCCGAGGCGGCGACACCGCCACCGCCGGGTGGGTAGGGGAGGGGTGACACCGGAGCCGGTGTCCGCAGGGCAGCAGATGCTTCGGGCGCTGCGAGGTGGAAGTTGGTTTAAGCAGGGCAGCAGCTGGGCTGTACCCAGACTGTTGCCCTGGAAGAATTAACCCCTTCACTTTTACGTTGCTGAACCCTACGACTGAGTTGCGCCGTAAACGGCTGCGCCAGGACACAGTGAAGCTTCACAGAATGCCAGCCTTAAAATACACCAGCTGTCAGCTTTTAAGCACCCAAGGAAGACTCTGAGGTTACAGAAAGCTACAGGGAAGAAAAGTATCCATTAATCCCGAGTTATTTTCTCAACCAAATGAAAAAAACCCACAAATTCCTGGGACAAAAAGGGGATAAGGGGGAAAGTCCACACTCAGAACTAAACAGCCCCATTTCTTTCTAGATATGAAACACCAACAACTTATACTTCATCGTTAACCTAATACTTCCATTTCTCTAAAGCAACTCTTTTTCCACAATGTCATGAGGTACATTTTTTATGCCTGCATTTATATTATAGAATCATAGGATGGTTAGAGTTGGAAGGGACTTTAAAGATCAACGAGTTCCAACCCCCCTGCCCTGGGCAGGGACACCTTCCACTAGACCAGGTTGCTCAAAGACCCCATCCAGCCTGGCCTTGAACACTTCCAGGTGTAAAAATTATCAGCTATTTACTTGTTGGTTTGAGAAAATGAATAGTATCTAACCTCTACTCGCACAACTGGCAATAAATAGCTGGCAAAAACTTAAATCCAGGTGTTCTCTGTTATAACTGGCAGGCTACTGTTCTAGCTACAAGTAACAAGCAAGAATTTGTTTTAATAATCCCATCTTAAATAAGTATCTACATCTCCTACGTATTGCAATGGCGAGAGGAGGAGACAAGAGTCCTTATTCCTCATCCTCCAAGAAGGTATATAGAGATGGTTGTATGCTCTCCTCCGCAGCTTACAACTCCAAAAGACTTCAGCCACATAGCAAAACACCAGCTTAGTTTCAGCAGAGATTAAGGAGGCACAGAGGAGCACGAAATTTGCAAAGGTCATTAAGTATGAATGTTATTCAAGAAATACAGACGCACACCAGCACAGTCTTCAGCCGCACACCTATCTTATGCATCCAGCTTCAACATCCAACCAACACTCCCTGCTTCCACATGGACTAGATGGCTCTGACCAGCTAACTGGCAGCCTGCTACGCTGCATCAAAATATTAGTATAAAGCATACAGAATAATTCCTATTGTAAGTTATAATTGATTTTCTCTTTTAAGGATTAAAAAATGATGTCACGTATACCTTCAGCAGGCTCGTGGCAGTCCTTCATTGGCCAAAATCTGTGCAGCTGGAAGCATCACCCGGGGACAGCCAGCGACAGCTATCTAATATACAAGGCAGTTACCACACTGCGAGCCAATTAGAAGGGATGGTGACCAAACGCATAACTATGCTTCACTCTTTTTGTTCACAAGTAACAACACTCCAACATTCCAAAACTGGATTTCAGGTGGAATGGGAGAGATTTCTCCACACACACCTTATAAGCTGTAGCACTGATTTTTTTTGTTGTTGTTTTGCCCAAGCATTTGTTACAGTGCTCTGTGAAAAGCTGCAGCTTCTCGGTAATGACAACACCCAAACTTGCAACTGCACTGAGTTTCCACTATAATAACCAAAACTACTGTAGAGCAGATGGGACACTTGGCCTGTTCGATCACATCTCTTATTACATTAGCACATCAGCAGGGGACAGACTGCTCCCTCCCCCAGGTAATTCTCATATTCCTGAAGTACAGATCAAGCCTGGCAGGTTTTTCCTCACTGTGGAAGAGGAGTCCTTAACAACCTGCCTTAAAACACAGCACCCAGTCTGCTAGGTATGTTGTCACCTTTGTAAGGCAAGTACTAACTCAACTTTGCTCTTCAATTGCCAAGGAAACCTAGAGATAAAGGAAGGTGCACTAGCAACTGAAAAGGTGTCTCTCTCCTTCCCAGGCTGTTCCTGAGCTCCTGGATGATGACAGACGATGCCTTGGGAACAGTCATCCTGCAGAAGAGATGCCTCACACAACTTCCCACAGAGAACAGAGTAAGTTCCTTCCCATGAGGAGCTTAGCAAGCAGAGTGAGCAATCAGGGAAGAGGGATGTAATACTATATTAGCAAAATCACATACATTGATTCATACCTTCTCAGTTCAGTTTCTCAGGACTTTTTGTTACGTCAGCTTGTTAACTGATGATTTCCCGTCTCCTCAAGACTGCCTATGGTTTTCTCCTCAACCAAAAGTACCATCCTTTTTGTTGTCCCACTTGGTCTAATATCCCAGCAGTCAACCCAACGAAAATGACAAATAGCCCACTAAGTCCCCAAAAATTTCAAGCAGCCCACGTGACAAGTTCAGCAGGTTCTCCATACCATCTTCACACATCCCTCTATTAAGGACTTGATTCCAAACCAACTGCAATCACAAGGACTAGGCCTTGTGATACATGGCCCTAGCACTTATTCCATTTCTTCTGAGCAACAAATAAGTTTATTACTGGCACCATCCTCTCCATATCCTATTTCCTATCACTGCCTAAAGGGAAAAAAGTTCCAGTTGTCTTGAAATACACTTCTAGTTCAAAGACAAGCAAAGCCATTAAGGATTCAGAACTAAAAAAGAATCTGCCCTCAGCAATACACACCTTTAGAAGTCATTTTATAAGAGTTCATTTTACTACTAGACTTGCTGGCTACAGATCAATCTACTAAAGAGGTTCAGAAAAAAAACAACCACCATACATAATCATGCTTTATATAAGAATAAGCTACTACTAAGAACAAGAAATCTCTTCAGTGCTAATTGGGGAATAGATTTAGACAACATCCAAGATCCCACAAAGATGTATAAATACAGATACTAGAGAGATTCCTTAAGCTGAAACAAAATGATATTCATTAGCATAGATAAGGAAGATAACTCATCCAAACAGAAGATGTTGGTACAAAGTAAATCAGTGAGAAAACAAGTTCCCATCTAGTCTAACAATCAACACGTCTGATACAAGGGAAGCTCTGACAAGGTTCAGGCACTCTGGAGCCTCACAGCACGCTTCTTTGGCTGAAGAGAGGGTGAATTACCACAATAATTTGCATTCCTTATATTTTCTTTATCATCTACTGAAACATCGTGATTGTTATTCATCACGCACGCAAAACAATGATGTATCCCTTACCACAGTGCTTAGACGTGGCTTGATTTTGGCATGGTTATGTGTTTTCAAAACCACGATGACTTAATGATCAGGAAACAAACCCCAGCTATACAAGGGGCTTCATTGTAAGAATTGTACCAATACAATCTCCGATGGCTTTCTACAGGACCCACGCATTGTATGCATATAAAACCTATTAGACAATCTAAGATTACTTGGGGAGATACCGGTTATCAGAAGAACATCATCTCACCAACGTGTGGATTGCATGAGATTCTCTGAGCATAAACTGAGATTCACACAGACAGTATTAACAAACAAACAAACAAAAAAAACCACACCTTGCTACACTGCCACTTTGTTCTTTTATTATCTTTATCTGAACCAGGCTTGAAAGCATGGCCATTCAGAGTACTTTTATTATTTCTAAATACATAAACACGTTAGTTTAGATGGTTATCGCATTTCAGAAGAAATAATCGGTCTATTTTAAATGTGGGAGAAACCCAACGTCTGGAGATAAACCCTATCAATGAGAGGCCATTGTTCTCACGCAAGGAAGCTTCCTGTGTTAAGTGTAAAATGAGGCATAGATTTAAGGCTGGTCTGCATTAACTGTGTTCTTTAAATATGAAGGATAAATCACTAATTCTTTACATCTCCAGTCCAAGCAGCCACCTTCACCTCTGAAAGAACATTGAAATTATGTCCTTGAAAAATAGGCCAGATCCTCAAGTGGTGCTTCCAGGTATTGCTTAAGACTATTTCCATCGTCACAACATTAAGCAACATTTCAAATCTTCCTGTTACGATGCAACATAAAGGAAAGATGGCATCCATTATTCATGTTTTCTGAGCGCAACCCAGTGTTAAAAACCCCTTTGTAGCTCACTGTATACCAGGGACTTCAAACTATTTACATGAGGGGGCGTGTGCTTCTAAGAAATGCAGAAAGAGGACGTTAAAATACACGGCATTTGCACAAATTGCCTATTTACATTCACGGGTCTAGAGGTTAACTGAAAATACTGACTTTCCAAGATGGTAAGCCTAGTGAGGACAGTTGTTCCTGCACATTGCTCTGGTAGGATCCAGTGTTGTTACTACAGCAACAGCACGTACAGCCTGGCACAACCCCTGGACGGCGAGTGGGTGTACCCTGATCTGCTCTCCTCTTCCTTGGAAGTCTGATATGGCAGCGGCTCCGCTTACCCAACCCTGCATCAGTTACCTGGAACCCGTCACACAACCCAGGAAATCCAAGGCTTGATAAATTTTAACATTTCAAAAGAAAGCAAAACATACTTGCACCCACTAGGATGTTTGTCTTTGTGCCTTGTGAACCTCCATAAAAGCAAGCTCTACTAAGCAGTCTGAAAGTGCCTCTATCACCTTAAAACTCTCTGTTCTTTTCCAGTCACATAAGCACATTAGAAAATTCTTCCCAATTCCAAGTTTGGGTTTGCCCTTGCGAGTAAGAGTGTAGTTAAAAGGAGCACAAGGAAAGGATTACCGATTTTATATAAAAGACAATCCTTCTCTGGGCTGAAACGCTGAAGAATTACGCTCACAGCTAGTTTTATATTAGTTGTTTTAACATTTATGATGTATGTCCTTTGTCCTTTCATTCAGCTAGGATGCCATGCATCCCACGTGTTTCTAACAGCTAGATCTGGGCTGCTAAATATGAAAAAAACAGCAAACAAGGGCAGCTGCCTTCTCAGAGTGGAACTAAAAGACTTAATGCTATCTTTAAAACCAAGTGCTATCAACTGACTCCAGAGGTAAAATTTCTCAGGACAGCCACTTTAAAGTAAAACATCTGTAAAACCTTATTACATACATTAGGAAAGTTGTCTGATAAGCTAGAAAAGGAGAAATATAGTGACAATACAGAGTACACAGCATTTGCGTGTCATCCAAATGCACGAAGTAAAACGAATTTAAAAACCCGGGAAGGCTTTGGGATGAAGCCACCTATCAGGTGGCAGCACTCTAAAAGGCAATAGATAAAGAGAACGTAGGAAGCACCATCAGGGATTTGGGGCTTGACATATTGAATGACTACTGATGGAGAAACTAAAGAGAAAAAGGCGAGGAGGAGAGCTGCCGCCGGACCGGGTGACAAACTGTCAGGGGTGTAGAGAGCATCTGTGAGTCATCAGCACATAATAGAAGTTGAAGCCATGAGAACGCCTGAAATAGGGCACAGGGAGACAAGAGCAAGGCAAGGTCAAATTGTGGGAGGAGGAGGAAACACCAGACGGGGAAGGGGGAAAGAGTATCATGAAAGAAAAAACAACAATTTGTTAGAATAAGCCCTGGCTGCGCAGAGAGGTCATGGAGAACAAGAACAAAACAAGGGTCTTCAAACATTTCAGTGACATAAATAGACAGAAGCACCCAAAATGGGGAGAGCACAGAAGGGGCTGAGGTGGAGGTTGTACAGCCTCACGTCGTGAAATGGAACAGCCTTGGCTGAGAGCTAGAACAAACAGAGAAAATGGGGGGACAGGAGTTGAAGGTCCAGAGTATAGTACTCCAGCATATATTACCCTATGGGATAAGTAGGTCATTAAGGAAAAAGCCCGTGGCAATGGAAACAGGAGCAAACGAGTTAATGGGGCAGTGATTGGACTCACAGTCCTCTACAGGCACCTACAGTTATCCTTGGTTTCATGCACGTCCTGTAGGCAACGGGGACAGGAAAGGAGGTTTTTGAAAGTAAAGAATAAACCCCTCTGAAAAGCCAGCATGGAAAGCTGACACTGACACAAGAAGGAAAAAACCTCACAGCATATGTGACACCAGCTGCCTCTGGAAATATTCTTAAGCTTTATGAAAAAGGAGCGTATTCATCTAAATAAAAAGACAAGCAAACAAGAGCAAAGCTTCTCAGAAGCTGTTGATTATTGAATTTATAATAAAAGCAAAATTAATCTTAATTTAGCAAATTGCAAAGCTGTCATGTGAGTCTAAAACCTAGCACTGAAGGGGAAAAAAAAAAAATACAGGCCAGACGTACAGAGATCCAAATCACTGGTGAATCTCAGTCTTCATAGCCTCCAGGGCAGGTTTCTCATTTTCTGTGTATTTTGCAAGTACAGCTAGATGGCTTATCAGCTCCCTGAGAATAACAGGATCAATATGTAGATGAGAAAGCTTAATAAGGATAATAAAATTACGACAGCCAAAATAATGTAATTTATGGAGTGCACACAGGCTAAACAACACAAATGCTACAAATAAAAGCTCTGGCAAGGGGAAACGTTTACTGAGTCAAAGTCACCAGCAACATATTAGCAAAGAAACATTCTTTTGTGGTTTTTTTTTTTCCAAACAAACCCCCCTGAATTCTCTTTATATTCCTTAAAATAACTTTGTTTCAGCACATCTCTCTAGAGAAAATAAATTATAAAAAAATGATTGAGGTGTACAGAAGGCCACACTCCATCACATAGAGTGTATGAGAGAGCTTTTGGCAGCAGAATGTATAAATACACATTCAAACACTTGAATATTAATTGGAAGCAAAACATATACAGGATATAAAGATGTAAAATAAGCAAATAAACAAACAGAATCAAAAGCAAATAAGGACACCAGCCCTTACACTCATCACCTCCAATGAAACAGCAGCTGTCCAGGCTTGGTGGCTCTGGCCACCGCAGGTGGGTTGGTCTATGTCCTCCTCGGGTCTCCCCTCACCACCAAGGACATCTGAAGTCATTGACTGATTTGAACCTTATTCGACAGAGGCCTCAAAAACGCCGGTCTCCCACATTTCAGTGAAACCCAGCTATCAAGAGAGAAGAGCTGCCTTTCCACTGCTCCCACTACTCAAAGAGCTTCAGCCTCTCCCATCCAACATGAGATTGCCACCAGATGAGCCCAAATCCTTGGAACTGACCTCACCTGGGGAAGAAAAGGCAACTGCAACCCCAAGACCTAAATCCATGGCAAACATCTGTTGTGGTTTAACCACAACAACATCTCTTACAGAACTGCTTGAATTTTATGTTCCTGTATTCTATTTCCCAAACAAAGCAATTCTCAGAATAAAAAAAATAATTTAAAAAGCAGCTAAATCCATCTCCTACAAACTATGAGTAATGACTTCAGCTGTAACAGGAGTGCTTGTTTCCTCCACAGCAAGGGCTTCCTTTTTCCCCCCTCCTCCTTCACCCCATCCATCTGCCTCACAAGCCATCTGAAATTTTTTAATTGCAAGAGGTCATGAACCCCTGAAATCTCCCCATTGTTTTGGGGAAACTGGTTTTACACTGGTAACAGAAAAACTACAAAGCTCTTCTATTTTTTTACCCTCCTTAGTGCAGAAGGTAAATGTTGCAGAGCTCTATGCTTAAGAATATCCATAGGGTTCCCATGAACAACAAATGTTGCTTGTTATTAACTGACAACATCAATTAGATTTCCAGGGATCATAAAAGAAAACAGGAAGACAAAGCCAGCCTTAAATCCAAATATTGCTGTGGCAGTGACATGTCAGAAGCAGTTTCAGACACATCAAAACAACTCGTGTTTGTTGTGCTCCTTGATTAGTTTACATCCAAAGGGGTGCGTAGTGTCATATGGAAGCTTTTAACCATAAATAAACCACCACAAATATTTTGTCCATTGCATCACTTGATTTGAACTACCCCCTGGCAAACTGTACATAATCCAGTCATGAGGATTTCTTGCGGCTTAAGGAGACCTTCCCGTTTGTGCACCGAAAACACAGGCAGGATCCAATCAAGCCTCTGCAGTTCCAGTGGGGACTAACCCAACCCACCAAACACATCGCTGTCTGCAGATGGAGGAATCACTCACGTGAGAACCCCCTTCAAAAGATGCAACACCCCGAGCGGCTTTTCCGAGCGAGGCAGAAATAGCACATCTAAGTCACTGCTCAGTGTCACCCAACGGCTACCTCCCCAACCCCGCAGCAGATGTAACTCTAGTTGAGAGGAGAGCAGCTGCCAGGGAGCCCGGATCACACAGCCATCCCCGGTGCCAGGGCACAACACGCGTGAAGCCACCCCTTAGACCGTGACACAAAGACTTGATGCTATGCAGAAAGAAAAAAAAAAAATCACATTCGGGAAAATAATTATTAGGGAACAAGTTAGGTGGTCAACTTCAGAGCGAAGAAGGGAAATAAGAACTTAAAACCTGTTCTGATTTACCCGTTCCTACTCGTGCATGGCCTGTAAACAAGATAGTAACGTACTGAATCATCTGGAAACTAATGCCACACAGTCATTTCAGATATCTAAGTAACCAGCTGTGCTGAAATTATACCGACACACGCAAATTTAAAGCTGTAAGAGGCACATTATTTCCACAAGGGCACTCATGACAAATCCATCCCATTTTATTAATAAAACATTACAAAACACCCCTACTGTCCATCACATGGATAAAAGTCAGTCGCAATTATGAGACTCATCATTTGCATTCAGGACCCACCACGGCAGCTTAAAGACTTCAGGATTAATTCTGGTGCATCGCTTCAGATCTTCAAACACTGCAGACGCCAAGAGCTCCCCATTCCCCAGCTTCTCAAATGAGAGATGAGTTTGTCTGACATGGTCAAAACACAACCTCAAAGGCACTTGCAACTGCATAAAGAAACACATTTCATGTAAAACCACAAATATCGCTTCTCTTTGCACGGACACAAACTCGCAGCCCCACCACATTGCAGTGATTTTACTTAAAACAGCCACATTGCACCCAGCAACCACCCGACAGCTACAAGGTCAGTACTTCACCTGGTAATACGTTAAGTACACCTGGAGATTAGCATTCGTAATTAGCATGTGATTACAATATTTAGGGCCAGGTTTTGGCAGGCACCCAAGAATAACCAAGCCTCCTTATTAGCCAGTCTGGCCCCACGTGGTGTCTTGTCAGGAGGCTGCCAGGCCAGTGCTCCCTGCTGAAACCACCCCTCTGCACAGTCAAATCATACCTGAAATAAACCCACCACCTCTGAAAATAACACCCTGTGTGAAGCACCAGGGGACTCTTTCCCATATCCCCATTTTAAGGGCCTGATTAAAATCAAGTAAAACCAGGAATCAACTTAAATGACTCCATTTTAGCCGTTGGAAAGCCCAACTAGACAGACTAGCGAGTTTAGAGTTCATTATTCTCTTTTACTCCCTTATACAATTTAATTACTTAACCTCTCACGCTCTCAGAGACCGCAAGCCAAACGCTACGTCTGTGACAAAAGGTTAACAGACTAATTATTTGACTTAAAATGGGGAAAAAAGCTTCTAGGGAAAAACAGAGCAGACCCAAGCAACTCGTCACTTCTCAGACCCATGACTGGTGCCTCCTCAGTTGTATTTTGGGAATTTGTAGCCTTTCTTCATTTGCCTTATGACTCTTTCCAAGGACCTGCCCCACCCAGGGTGTGGGGACACAAGCTTACAGTCTATTCAATAAATTTTAAAAAAATCCAACAAACCAACAAAAAAGCCCCCCAAAATCAGAGTGAGAAGGTGAGGGTACTCCTCCAGATCGCTTTCTTCAGAAGAAAGCTGAAATGCCCTCTGGAACGTATGATGTTCTCCAGCATTTAAAGTCTAATGTTTACATTCATCTCACAGAAAAGTCTGTGACGTTACGTGCACAGTTTAAGCCCCAAGGAAACCATGCAACTTCAGTGAGCAATTTAGAACGCATCCGTAGCGCTTCGTCAGCGATTAGATATCACCCACAAGTTGGATTTACCAAATCTCTTACTCATAAGAGCAGAAGGAACATTGACGCAATCAAATTGAGAAAAATGCTGGTGTAACCAGGCTGATTTTTTTAAATTAGATGGGTGATACATAAAAAAATAGTGTTAAAAGCACTTAACTACATCCTACTACTGGTAAAGGTTATATTAATAACTTAGTACTTTTTTGTAACAAAATGTCCTATTTCAAAGCAGACCCTTCCTTCAAATGACCTCAGAAAAGTTCTGAAACAAAATCCTCCCTGAAATGTTCTCAGATTTGTGTCCTCGTCCTGCATAACTATCCCTACACGAATGCCCTCATTAGATGATGCGCCGATTTAAAAGGACCGGGACCTTATGTAAAGGGATGGTATTGCTTTTAATTGCAGCCATAATTATGGGAGTGCCTCCCAACTGAGTAAGGCCACGTGAAGCAAACTTGCTGGAAACTTCACAAACTGCTCTGCAACATATTGGACAAGCACCAGGAGGCCCACAAACGGTACTTACTCAGTCCCATCTCCAGCTCTCTGCAGAGCACTACAGAGTCAATTGACCCTATAAGGGATCACTCCCAATCATATTTGGTTTAGTGTGCTTTTGCCTCACATTAACTAGTTTCTCTTCAACACCTAACGGTATAAAATGTTTAATTCAGAATTAGTATTTTTAAAGATTTAAAAATCTGGAAGAGTTTTCAAGTTTCTTCGACATTAACTTTTTTTCTTTTTTCCTCCCCACGTTCTGAAGCCACACAAGGACACCAGGACCACTGTTACGGAGTCACCAC
>JAHREE010000210.1:0-33153 GCA_033628505.1 Tringa tobata
CAGTTATAAAAACAGATAAAAATCTTCCTTTTCAAGGCTGCATGATGAGAAATATTTTGAAAATTGCCAGGAAAAAACATAGTACTACTAAAACAATGATTTCTCAGATCATCGTGCTGATGTCCTTGCCCTGCCAGTTTGCAGGGTTGATCTTGCCAGTAGAAGAGAAAGATAATCAGGGCAGGAGAAACAAGATTAATCATGTTTTAAAAACTCTTTTTTATTCTGGTGATTTTTTTCCCTCTGCTGCCTCAAAGCATGACAGGCGTCGGCTGGCGCGGCCCTGACGGACTGACTCACAGACACAGAAATGTTCTTCCTGCTGACGCGCTGCTTTTCCTTTGTAAAAGTTGATTAACCGTGCTCCTCTGCGATGCAACGTTATCACAAGACATTACCGGCTGTCCGTGGCGATAGTGGGAGGGAGACCTTTCCCTTCACTTGAATCTGACTCATCTGAAATGTCATTGTCACCCGTCAGCCAGAGGAATGATGATAGCGGATATTTTGAATAGTTCTTTTGACCCCCCGGGTATGGAGGTATGCGTATGTCATGGATTTTCTTGGCTTGTTCATTGGATTTTGGAAATGAGGTTCCCATTGTCAGAATGCTGACAATCATACACAATTTAGAATCATTGAACTGTAGAATCATAGAATCGTCTGGGTTGGAAGGGACCTTTAAGGTCATCTAGTCCAACCATCAACCTAACTCTGATAAAAAAACAAAAGAAAACCGTACAAAAGAACCCCCCCAGCACCAAACCATGTCTCTAAGTATTATATCAACCCGTCTTTTGAAAGCCTCCAGGGATGGTGCCTCAACCACTTCCCTGGGC
Organism: Tringa tobata; assembly: GCA_033628505.1. Classification (NCBI taxonomy): domain Eukaryota; kingdom Metazoa; phylum Chordata; class Aves; order Charadriiformes; family Scolopacidae; genus Tringa; species Tringa tobata. The sequence continues at coordinate 840 of JAHREE010000210.1, forward strand.
AGCCCATTCCAGTGCTTAATAACGCTTGCAGTGTAAAAATTTTTCCTTATATCCAATCCATTATATTTAATATAATATAATGTAAAGTAATGTGATGTAATATAATGCAGGATAGAACAATATAATATTAAATTGCTACGTCGAGATTTAAAAAAAAATTAAAAGCAGACCATTTAGCTGTACATAGGTGTTCTCCTGTCTGTGCACAGTCTGTGTGTGATCCCAGTTGGGATCATTAAAACTGCACAGGGTTCCCTTCTCCTGGATTTGGGTGATCTGTGTGGGGTTTTGATGTCCAGCGGCTGTGTACAAGGTGTGCTCCTGCAGGTCCAGGGAAGGAATCCCTTGCAGAAAAGGCAGATTTCCCTGCACTGGATCAGATGCCAGGAGAAAAACATCTCAAGGCCAGGAAGAGCCAGAGATATAAATAAACCCAAAAATAACACCTAGTGCCCAGCTAGGCACCCAGGCAAGGTAGGGACCTACAAAAGGCTGTTGATGCACAGCCACACTGAGGATGCTTATGTCCTGGGCTGAGGTAAAACAGAACCAACTTTCTGTTCAGCGATTTTACTTCTTAGCTAGGACTCTTCTAACTCTCTGAAATTAACATCATCTTGTGCAGAAAACTGTTCATTCTCAGAGAGACCAATGTTTATAGCTTATGCCAAGGAATAGCGTGCAGAGAGGCTCTGGCTTATACTTATTGCTGTAACAACCAAGGTCAGATAATCTCGGTATTTGCCCCATTGGAGGGTCAGAAACGGAAAAGCGTAGAGGGGTGCCACCTCTGGGGAGGAGTGGACAGGAGAGGTGACCCAAACCTGACCAACAGGGGTATTCCATCCCGTCTGCCCCATGCTCAGTATAAAAGAAGAGAGATCAAAGGGTCAGCTCCCTTTATTCAGTGGCCAATGTCCAAGGAGGACGCTGTCTGTTCATCTGCCCTTGATCCCAATCCGTGTGTTCCTGACTCCAGAGCTGGAACCCAGTTCCCATCCATGGCGGACTCCAATCTGGGACTTCCCCAGTTCCCACCGGTGACGTCATCCCGGGAGCTTGACACGGTTTTGTAATATATATAATACAGATATATTGTATATCTATTTCATTATTTTCTTTTTATTTTATTATTAATACTTCATTAAAGTAGTTTAGTTCCTTCTAAACTCATAAATCTCTTTATCCTTCCTCTTCCTCTCCTTGGAGCGAGAGGTGGGAAGAGCATCTGTCGCTGGTCATTGGCCAACTTGGCCTAAACCACTGCATGTTAATTAAGAGCACTACTTAGGGAGGTTTTGCCTGGAGGGAGTTTAATTTGCAATGGCTTTGGAGCAGGCAGGGCTGGGGAGGTCACACCAGGCAGCGAGTGAGTCTTCTTTCTTGTTAAAACTAGGAAAATAGGTTTTCTCCGTGCCCTCGCGTTTCCATGGTCTGTTCTAGCCACAACTTTCTGTCCAGGTGCAGAAAATACCATTTGAGAGTAGCGGTAGGGCTGAGGTAGGTCCTGCAAGCATGCCTGGTACTGCTTTTTCTTCTGCCTCATACTTTTTTGTTAATTCTTGGCCTACAACCAGGGAGAGCAGCCGGTGCTGTTTCCCACAGGGATTAAAGCCTCCCGAGGCTGGCTGTTCGTGGTATCTGCCATGGCAAGGGTGTGACTTCTCCTCCTACCATCGCTTCCACCTGGCAACCTGCCTTCACACCCTGTCCTACCCCTGTGCCCCTGCCTCGAGCCAGCAGACCCGAATTAAATGGTATTTTCTGTAAGCAATGGCTCACGTGTAGCCCAATTTACAGAGGCTGGAGAGGCTTTTGAATTTCTCTGTGCTCAGGTGGACAAGCCATCTCAGGACCCTGGCAGGGAAAATATTGGAAGTTTTGCTTATTTAGGGGCATCAGACTCCTATCCTTCTCCATGAGCTCTCTGTTGAGCCTTGCAACATCTTCTCCAAGACATGCCCTTGCCCAGCAGCTTGAGACACCTGAGGCTGGCTTTTCCTTTAGGAAAGCCAAAGGATCTTCCCTCTGCCACAGGCTGGCTCCGTCCCTCTGCCAGGTTGTCACCGTCACTGTTCAAATCTCCTCGGCAAGACGTAGGTTTCTCTTAGCAGCCTCGAAAGGGCTCAGGACGGTCAAATGGCAAGAAATATTTAAAAGATAAAAGTAATAAAAAGAGGAAATGAGCAGGCACTTAAAGCATTTGCTTTGCAGCAGCTGACTCTTTGTGGGATTTGAAGGAAGGAGCACGATATTTTGTAGCTTATATTTTAACATTAGTCACTACCTTTTCCTAAATTCCATGGAGGCTGTTTCCTTGCAGCACCTTTCCCAGAAATGGAGAAAGATTATATCCCGGAGAGTGGCTGAATTACCACTTTGTGTTCCTTTGCTTTGGTTTATCAGGTTAGCAAATCTTGCAGGGCTGGTGCCTTACCCGCGCGGGCAGTTCCCAGGGCAGGCAGAACAACCCTGGGGATGTTCTTTGCGGTTTGATGCACGGAGGCACCAAACATCCATCATGAGATGTCACGTCCCTTTTTCTTTAGGGTTTTCTCCTTTTTAAACACTACAATGTCGTGACTTTGCCAATGTCAATGACTGATAAAACACCACAGCCACGCTATCGCAGACATGGATGATACAAGTGGATTTTTTTGTGTCATTGAGGTTTTCCCCCCATCTTTGTGACCTTTTCCCTTTTAAGGACAGCCTTTCTTTGGTGGTGCACGTGGTGGAGGCAGCTCTAGTCACCAGCCATCCTGCAGTCTGAATTCCCTGGGTGACTTCTGTGCCTGGTTGCTGACCAGAGCCAGAAAATCAGCTCTTGGCTCTCGTAGAGAGCTACGCTGAAATCAGTGGGATTGCTTCTGGGCTTAGGACCTTGCTTGTGGCCTCAGGATCCAACCGAGAGCATCCCAGTGCCCCCACCCCGTGGCCTTGGTAGAAATGGAGGACAGCAGTGCGTATGAAAGGCTGAGACCTCACTGCCTTCGCCACATGCAGGATAGGCACCGAGAGAGGATTTATTAGCACCATTCAGCCCTGTAGAAAACGCAAGAATTATGTGGACCAAATCAACAGGTTTTGATATCGCATGTGTTTATTAAAAAACACTGAAAACACATTCTGTTTAGATTTTATTGGTGTTTCATCAGAAAAGCAACATACAGTGTTATTCAACATATAGGATAACATTATTTTTTTAGTCAAAGGCATCTGCAAGGCTGTAGTGCCATGCCATCACCGCGCGGGTGACAAAGTAAAATTCAGTCCCAATGTGCTATTTCCACAAAATTGGAGCATGTCTTAATTCTGGACCATAGAAATATATGACACTTAGTTCATTACAAACTGGTTGACATGTACAAAGCATTTCAGACGTGTCGGATAGCCTGTCCTGCCATGCTGACAGCAGGACAGTTTTAGGTCTTGCTTCTAATGACACCTCATTTATACAGAAGGAAGAGGAAGCAGAGGTAGCTGCCCCAGGCACCGCAGTAAAACCCCCTTGGGCCAGGATGAACATCTGATCTCCTCTGGCTGTAAGACGGGGTACCAAGCTGTCTTGGTCCCATTCCTATTTGCTTTAGCCCAAGGGATTCACTGGGCCCTGGATAACTCCCTAACGAGGACACAGATGAAAACATTCCTGCCGGGTTTGAGGCAGGGAGAAAGGGAGACGTGAGATTATCCGGGTGTAATTGCACCAGGGTGAAGGATGCTGCATCAGGAAATATTCCACCAGAGAGGACCCAAATTAAACCTAAACACAAAAGCTCTAAGCCCACACTCGTGCTTCCTTTTCCCTTTTTCCTAGTGGAATAAGCGTTATGTGCAACAATTAAGTGATACCTTAACTGAAAAATAAGGCAGAAACGCTCCTGAGACAGAAACATCTGGAAAATGCCTCAGCTTTCGACAAAGCAACCCAAATAGTCCCCGCAATGTGAGGCACGTCGCTGTGACTGCCTTTTCCCCATGCAGACCCTGAGTTGGCATAGCTAGACAGCACAGGCATCATTTGATGTATGTAGGTTGTCCCACTGATTTTGGTAGGATTATTCATTTTCTTAATTCATTAATGAATTCAGAATGCTGTCCTGGCTTGTCATAACACAGGCAGGGTATGAATTTTCTGTGGCACTTCTAAGAATGCCACTCCTGCATTCACTGCTTCTCCCAGCTACTGTGCAGAAAAAAAGGAAGCATGGACAGAACGTTAAAAACATTTCTATCAGCTACACTTTCCTGTGTTGTTTTGGTGTTGTTTTTTTTTAAATTTACAATGGAGAAATGAAGACTAAAAAAACAGCAGGAAAAGGTTTTCCTCCACACATGGAAGAACAGGATGCAGATCACTGCCTACAGTAAACTCCTTTGTGTTCAGTTCCCATTTCTGTAGCAATTAAGTCTCAAGTATACAATAAAACCAGCAGAAACTTCAGGAAACTTATGTACCCTTCAAATCACATGCCTGTTCTTTTCTACCATTTTTTTCGCCTTGTAGAGCACGGGTAAATAATGAAGCTAGCACTGCTTGATGGGAAGCAGGAATGGCCCTTTGGTCCTCAGTTTTTTGGGGAGGATTCACACTGAAACAGCTCTAAGAGGTTTCATTGTCAGGAGTGCCCGAGTATAAACAGCTCTCTGAAGTTAGGTACCTAGGGGAGACTGGGGAACAACTTAGCCCTGAGAAAGCACTTGCTTTGAAGCGGGGTTAAAAGTTTTATATATAATAATTAGCAAATATACAACATCCAGTGTATTCTTTACAGGGGGAGGAATGGAAAATGCACTCAGCCTGGGCCCCAAGCAGTCGGGAAGGGGTCCTACCCAAAAAGTATGATCCAACAGGAAAAGGCTGGTCTCTCATCCGGCTGCATTTGAAGGAGAGCGTTGTATTCTGTATTTTACAAGTGGTTTTCAACCGAATACACTGGAAACAGGTAGGTGGTTCTTCTAAACATAGTTTTTCACAACTTTTTACCATATATTCTCTGCCTTGGCCCCTTGTCTACGAGTTGAACAGCTTTCCCTGGGCTGTGCACCTCCTGTGCTCAGGGGGCAGACTAAGGTCTGGCCTTATGGGGCTCAGTGCCCCGGGGGAAGCATTGCTGTCTCCCTGCTCCAAACTCAGTGCCGTGCTCCCGCACAGGTCTGGGCACCTGCAGCAGGGATGATAGCTCCACTAACCTTGCAGTGTCTGCTCCCCTAAAGAAGCTCTCTGCTGCTGTAGTTTGAAAACAGTATATTCAGTTTTCTCTGATGTGACATCTGTGTTTGTTTTTTTTTTTTAAAAAAAAAAAAACAAAACTAAAAAAACCTCTGCTTGTGGCTGCAGAGACTAGCCTGGTGAAAAAACGCCTAAGAATTTCAAATCCATTCTAATGAGAGCAAGGTGAAAACACTGCTTGAATGCTGGCTGGGTGCTGCCAGGCAGGTGAGGGGGGCAGCTAGCATTGCTTTTGGGATGACAAAGGACGGGGCTGGGGGTGTGGGAAAAGGGCATGGAAGTTGCTGCTTTTGCACGTCGGCAAAAAGGTAGGGGAGATCAAATGAAAAATGAAATTAACTGTTTTCCTTTAGGGAGACAAATCAATACTTACAATTTGCTATTTTTAAGCAAGGTGAGGTTCTGCACAGCTGAGGAGCAGCCGGCAGGCAGCCTCAACCCCATCTAGTCCCAACCTCGTGGCACTGTCCCTGTTAACCCTCCCCTTGGAAGAGCGGTGGCTGGTTTATAAACCACCCAGCACCGAGACCTGCCTTTTGCAGGGGAGATCAGCTCCCCCTTTGCAAGGAACCCCAGGACAGACTCTCGGACATGTAAAACCATGTTAAAACAGATAGCATCCCCCTCCTCCCCTTTCATTTCTTTCTTTTTAATTTGCAAAAATGCTGCCCGTCGCTCACGGCTCTGTACCCCCTCCTGCTGCCCCCCGGTGCCGTTACCTGCGCTCGCTGCCTGCCCCACGGCTCTCCGGCTGCTCGGGCACCCAGCAGTAGTTGTCCGCTGCGCTTTTGGCTGGCCGCTTCTCCTGCTTGGCCGCCCTCTTCCTGCAGGCCAGCAGGGCCAGGGCAAAGGCCAGCAGCAGCAGGATGGCTACCAGGCTGCCCAGGATATAATATAGGAGCAGCCTGGGGCCGTCAGCGCTGTGCTCTGGGCCGGGTGCTGACCCTACTGCCGTAGGGGCCGGTGGTGTTGCCCCGATGGGGACGCCCAGGGTCTGGGGGATGCCCGTGGTCGATGGGGTGCCTGTGGTCTGGAGGATGCCCGTGGTCTGCAAGGCGCCCATGGTCCTTGGGGTGCCTGTAGTCTGCAGGGTGCTGTCGGGGACTACTGCAGGCTTCTCTCCGGCGGTGGGTGCAGCACGGCAGCCATGTCCATCCTCCTCTGGGAGGAAGCCGGGTGGGCAGAGGCACTTGAAGTCACCGGGCAGGTTGAGGCAGGCCCCTGGGCAGGGGTCCTGCAGGCACTCGTCCACGTCCAGGCAGGCATTGCTGCCAGGCTGCCGGAGGTAGCCGGGCTGGCAGGCACAGTGGAAGGATCCCGGGACGTTGAGGCAGAGCTGGGGGCAGATGCCGGGCTGGGCACACTCATCCTCATCGCGGCAGTGGTGGCCACCAGGCCCCGTTGGCTGGTAGCCGGGCTGGCAGCGGCAGATGAAGCTGCCGGCTGTGTTGTGGCACTCGTGCTGGCAGGGCCTGGCCAGGCACTCGTCCACATCCTGGCAGTGGCGGCCATCGGATGCCAGCTCGTAGCCAGCCTTGCAGCTGCACTCGAATCCTCCGGGCCGGGTCCGGCAGGTCTCCTGGCAGGGGTTGGGGTGGCAGGCATCCTCAGGCAGGCAGGAGGCCATGTCGGGGGCCAAGGTGTAGCCGGGGTGGCAGGCGCAGCGCGGGGGCTCCCCGGGTTCCTCCAGGCAGAGGTGCTGGCAGCCCCCGTTGCGGTGGGCGCAGGCGGTGGGGCAGAGGGGCCCGGGGGGGTGCCAGGCGAAGCCGTCCCCCTGCGCCAGCTTCTTGCAGAGGGCGAAGGCTGGGCCCCCGCCCCCTTCGCAGTGGGCCTCCGCCAGCGTGCCAAAGGGGGCTGCTGCCAGCTGGGGGCTGCGCACCCCAAAGGGGGTGTCGTAGGTGACCCGGCCGGGCCCGGCCAGCGGCAGGGGCCCGCACATCCCCTGGAAGATGAACTTGCAGAGGAAGGCAGGCAGCGGAGTCCGGCAGGGGTGGGCAGTCCAGCCGGGGCTGCCGGCGGGCCCGGCCAGCTTCAGGCTGACACAGCGGGCGCTGAGGCAGGTGACGGCGGGCTCGGACAGCCAGGCCGAGTAGTTGCCCGCCTCCTCGCCAGCGGCCCAGCTGAAGCCCCGCAGTGGCTCCTGGGGCTGGACGCAGTGGCCCCGCGGCAGCGACAGCCCGATCCAGGCTGGGCCCATCCAGCCGGCCCCCACCAGCAGCTCCTGCAGCCGCCGGGCCTCGGCGGGGCTGTGAGCCGGGGCCAGCTTGCCGCCGTTGTGGTGGCAGCGTTTCTGGGCGTCGTTCCAGCCCAGCTGGGCCCGGTGCAGGGTGTAGCAGGCAGCACCGGCGCAGACCACCTCGGCCTCTTCCCCGCTGGACCCCCCGACCAGCAGCAGCAGCGGCAGCAGCAGGAGCCGGGCGATGGCCATCCCGCCGGCTGGATGGATGGACGGACGGACAGAGGGACTCGTCGGCTGCCGGCTCACATCCCCTCGTCCTGCCGAGCTGGTCCTGCACACATCCTGTGCTTCCTGGTCTACTATTTATCACCGGAGGCTACGGCTTCCTGTAGTGTGGGTCTGGTTCGGCGCTTGTTGTTGACGGCCCGGGCGCTCGCCTCGCTGGCTTCCCCTTCCCCCCGGCACGGCCGGCTCCTCGCTCCCATCCTCAAGCTTTGGCGATGCTTTTCTGTGGGAGAAACTAGCCGGCTTTTTTATTTTTGGTTTTTGAGGGCTTGATCTACTCGCTTACCCAGCCGACGATTTTTCTAATCCCTAATAGGGCCTGATAGTTTTCAAGCGTGTATTGCTAAAAGGAGAGAAAACAAAAAAAACAACCAAAAATAAAAAGCCGTGGGATCTCTTGCTATGAGCCGCTAAGAGAAACTGAATATTTGGCGCGGTGTCTCATGTGCACACTACATTTCCAGTGCATTTTTCCCCTTCTTCAGGCACTTTAAATAGACAGGCAAGCCCTGAAATAGGAGCTAGGTCGTGGGAAGGTCCAGGCAGCCAGAACGGAGCCAAGCTCAGCTGGTCCCTGATGCTGTCCAGGGTGAACCCTCCGTGCCAGGGGGTGCACTGGCCGGCTGCTGCCCCAGCATCACACGGGTGAGGGTTGACGCTGTGATGCTCCGTGTTAATAAGTCGCTAATCACTTGACCCTGATCCGGTGTGGTACAGAGAATCAGCTGGGCTTGGCTGACAGCGGTGACGGTGCAGAAGGCCATTAAAGGGCAGAGGCATGAATATAGCACACTGTAATGTTTAAACAAACGTTAATGTTGCAAAAGCCCATAAAAGGGCTTGAAAGTACGTGTCTGCAACAGCATGTTAGGATCCAAAAGCATTTTAACACTGTGACTGAAAATTAAATAACTTTAAATATTCAAATTAAATATTTTCTGGTGCAAAATTTGCTGTGCTTGTCCTTTTTCAGACTAGGAGATGCCAAGCAATGCAATGACTTCTTTTCTGCCCCAGCACTGCAGCGGGTATGCTCACTTTTGGGTGCCACAGCCACGCACGTAACCAGCCGTGCACATACGCAGAGCGGTATTTTGCACACCTGAGCATCCCCAGGCGTGTCCTGGTTTGGACCCATCTTTTTGGTTTTTTTTACTGTAGAGCTGCCCTTTTCAAGTGGATTCCTGCCTAGTGAGCAGTGTCTGCAGAGAGGTCAGGATGTTACAGAGGGTGAAGACTGGACTGTCTCAAAGAAGGGAGGACTGTAGGATGATGTCTCCAGACACGGTGCTCTGTGCTTTACTCTTGAGGTTTGGAGACCCTTGGATGAAGACAAGCAGGTAGAGTGGTTTGATGACACAGGTTTTACACATGTGAAGTAACGCGGGGTGGTTTATTTGCACAGTTGTCAGAATAAGTGATAGTGCGAGGCAGTGGGATAGGAAATGACCAAAAAGCTAATGAGTTCAAAAAAATCCTAATCCTGGTTCCCTTGCTGATGGTCTGCCTTCCCTTCTGCATCCCCAGGATCTTCTCCTGGAGCTTCCCTCTTGTAGCAACTAATTCAGACTTTAACCCCTTGACCTGTGAGTCTGTACTATCTTTTCCTGCTTAGCAGGCATCCGTCATAACCGCTAATACAATGTTCATTCCAGTAACCTTCTTATTTGTTGATTTATCTGGGGGTTTTTGTATACTGAGTTATCTCAGTAACTCAGTAGTTAGTGACATGAATCCAACCGAGGAATGGAAACAAGAAACCACCTTGTTTGCTTCCCTCCTTTACACCCCAAATAGAAAGGTTTCCAAAAAATCCCAGTACTGAAGAATCGTGTTGTTCTTCCCCAGACCCACACAGCATTCGGGAAGAGCCCTGGGTGCTGGGATGCCCTCTGGGCAGCAGCAGGGACTGGGGCTGGGTTTTGGGTCTCGCACATCTGAAGGTTACAAAGACCTTTGATGCAAAGGAGGAGGGGGCAGGAGCCGGAGCCCCTTCACCAACCTCTCCTCCACCCCACAGTTTGGCAAGCTACTGGATGGCACTGGCTTCACTAAAACAAAAGAGAGAAGCATCATTTGGGTGATGCAGAGGTGGCACTCCTATCAAAGCTGAGAATAAGATCCAGGGATCCACAACTGGAGTGTTTTGGGTCACCGAAAAACTGCATCGGGAGGAAAAGGAACAGAAAATACTTTGATGACGTCTCAAATTGGTTTTATTCAGAATTTCCTACTGGAAGAAATGGGGGGAATTTTCTTTCAACTTGTAAAAAATAAGAGAGCTCAACACAAAAGCATTTCCTTTCTGCTAAACTTGTACATGCCTTTGCTTTTATAAAAACACTGCTAGTGTTTTCTCTTCCCAGATTAAATGGTCAGACAAGCTGAGTGCTTAACCGACAATTTATTTCAGCAACCCAAATAAGCATTTTTTGTCCAACCAAGCTCCATGCACAAAAAATGGTCAGTTCTAACTGTAGCTTCTCTGGACATTTCCAAGTTGGGGTTATGGACAAAACCAAAGATATGCAACTAGGAATTATTTTTAAGAGGTCATTCCAGCAAAGTAATTAATGAACTGCTGGTGATATTCTTCATTAGGGTATGTATGAGGTCTAATCACATAGACGTCAGGGCTCCAGTTCCAGGGAAGCAAACGTCTTTTTCAAGACCGCAGTGTCAGATCCTTTCCTTTGATTTGCAAGAATACAGCTAATAACTTTTTCCAGTGGCTTTCTTTTTTTTTTCTTTTTTTTTTTTTTTTCCCCAATAAATGTTTGAATATTCCTACTAGAGCTATTTACAGGCTGGTTACAATTTCATGGACAAGAAAACTCCTCCACCACCACTTTTTAGTGAGATCCTCATCTGCGAAGCTTGTGCTAACATTTTTACCCACAGTTTTGGCAAGAGAGTAGTTTTTGGTAACTTAAAAACACATCGTGCTTCTATTGTTTTTCATTAAATATGCCATGCTTTTTAAATTTTCTTCTCAGTTGGGCTGATGTTCCCATTTGAAAATCAATCAAAGTCCTGTTTCCTAAGTTAAAAGTTGTTTCTCAACCCCTATGGCTGAACATGTCTATAAACCCCTCTTTCAGATAATAATCAAAACCAAATTATCTTCTGGAGACCAGAAGTCCTGCCGAATGGCATGCTGCACTTAAAAAAAAATATGAAATTTAATTTAAAAAATGAAAAAAAATCAGCTTGCTGAAGGAACTGGTTAAAAAAAAAAATGTTTCTCCAAGGCTAAAGAAGGAAACATGTACCGTCTGCTTGACATCAGCAAGAGCTGTTTATGCAAACCCCCAAGGCTGGGACAAGGGACAATGGGGCTGGGGGGAGGGGGGGGCACACACACCTGCGCCAGCAGCAGCCCGAGAAGAATAGGAGGAACTGGGCTTCCTCTGGGGACATCCTCAAGGACATCATGTCGGGTTGGTGGTGTGGCAGAAAACCACCCACTCCCTGGGCAAGGAGTGGGGTCTGGCAGCCCCCACACAGTGGGCAGGCTCTTGGGATGGGGCAGCATTTTTTTACTTGTGAAATTTTAGGGAACTTGGGCAGTGTGGAAGTGGGTTAAATCCTGCTAATTCCAAATGTGGGCAGTGGAGAGGCTGCTGCACCTTTCCATAAGTGCACTTTAGTTTTACTGATTTACAGCAACATTTTATTGGATATTAAGATTTTGATCACCTGCTTTTAAAGCAAGAAAATCTTTATGCTATCAGAGCTGATTGGAACATTTGCCAGCTAAATAGCTTTGAAGGATGATGCTTAGTGTCTGGTGTTCGAGTCCCTCGCTAAGAGGCAGGAATTAGCAGAGCTGTAACAGAAACAAAACCCAAAGTACCAGGAAAAGGACACTGCTTTATTTAGTTTCCAGCTTTCATCGTTATTATCTTTATGGCAGCAGTATGTTTCCTTGCATGTCTTGCAGTCAGGTAAAGAACGATGCTGATTTTTGTTAAGGGTCTCGTTAATTATGAAGCTGTGGCGTGTTGTTAGCTCACGCGTTCAGCAACTCAAAGCAATTGTTCCTGATGTACTTTCCAGAGGCAGGCGGGTATGGGGAGGTGTTTCTCCTTCCCTGCTCCTGCTCCTCCAGGTTTGCCTTCCTGGGATGGTCAGCAGAGCCCTGGGAGCTGTCTGAGACGAGCACCAGGAAGAACGAAGCCAGCCGCTCAACGCTTTAGCCAAGCTGCTGGAGACCCTGAGAGTTATTTAAAAATGCCTGGAAGGAAGTAGAAAAGCAAACAGCATTGAATACAAGGTGGGGGAAAGAAAATAATAAAAAAAAAAAAAAAAGAAAAAACTGCCAAAACCCGGAGTGTAACAGGAGGGATGGAGAAAACAGCCATGAGCACCAAAGCCAGCCACCAGGAAACATCCACGGGAGGGAAGCCCAGGGGGCCTCACCTTCGGAGTGGGTCCCTTTATGCCAGGTCGTCGTCTCGTCCTCGTACGCTTCTTCTCGAGCTGCAGATGCAGTTAGAAGCCTGGATCACTGTGTCACCCAGCCACGGGCTGATCTTATGCAGCCTGTGTTTTGCGGGGCAGAGCACAGTCACGGTGGGACTTCGTGCCACAGTTATTCATTAATGTAATACTTGTATTTGCAGGAAATATATAGCCCCTTCAGTTATTAATTTTTTTAATATATATACACGTTATGATCTTACACACACAAACACATATGCATACTTTATATACAGATTTATAAACCTTACTCTACATATTTTGATCAACAAGTGTATTAGAATTCCCTTTGGGTTACAGTAGGTTGTCCTAAGTAAAGCTGAGGAATATCACACTCCTAAAATCCTCCCGGGGTTTTTGCATGGGCCTTTACACCGAGAAAGAAAAATACTCCCTGTGAGTAAATGCAACAAACTCAACTTTATAAGAAAAGCAAATTAAAATATTTCACATTCTTTAGTGGTAATCGCTCAGAATCATTTCTGTAAGACCTCTTAAGTCTTTAGTTAGTTTTTCTAAGTGGCAGTAACAGAGAAAGGGCCTCAGTGTGTGTGGAGGTGAAGGATGTATTCCCACCTTGCTTTCAGTTGTTAAAAGAGCTGGGAAGGCTCCTGAAGAACTGACACAGCTTATGTTCCCCACTGGGACAGCAGAGGTGCTGCAAGAAGCCACTGCCCGTGGCAGGAGGAGGAGGAAGCTGAGAAGCCAAGTGGGGCCAGGCAATGGGTGGGACCATAGCCCGTGTTATTCTGGTTCATTCTGGAGCAGACAGAGCACAGAGCCCCGCAGACGTGGTTATCCCCAGTGCCAAAGACCATTGGCTTCAGGCGTCGGGTCCATCAAGCCATATCTACATAAGGCTACGCAAATCCCACAGTCACCGGCATCTGGATTTTGCTTTTGAACAGCAAGGCTGGTTTTTTTAAAAAAAATAAGAACTTATCAGCGGCTCACATGAAGGGCAGCCCCATGAGGAGAACACTTCCCTCCCTCGTGAACCTCTCCGTCTTCACCTGCCCACCCAGCGGAGAGGAAACGCTGCTTTTTATCCCCAAAGGCTGGGGCCGGGCACCGTGCTGTGTCTCTCTCTGTTTATTTGTCCTGCCTGTCGCTCCCTCAGCAGCTGAGGACACGGGGCCAGATCCCTTGTCCTACAAAGCTGGGGTTTTTTTCGTGGGCTCCTTCATGAGCAAACGCGGGTGATAACTGGAATTGGGAAGGGTTATTGGGTGGCTGTGGGCCAGCGGCTGTGGGCAGGGGAAATGAGGCTCGTGTGCCAGCCTGTGCTGCTCTTCTGGGAAAAAACTGTGCCCTCCTGGGATGCTTTTTCACTTTCAGAAACACCTTTTCCCCCTCCTCCTGAGGAGGGGAGTACTGAGAGCCAGCGGCAGCCTGCTCTGGTTTTCATCCCTTTCTGCAAAGATCCCTGCAGAAAGTAGCAACCTTTCCAGAGCAAATGAAATCCTGTTTAAAAAGACGTTTACTTTGAAAAGTGACCATCATTTGGCAAGCTGGCCCTATTTCATGATAATGGAGGTAATAATTTGCTTCTGTGTATGAAGGTGACAGTGGGGAGCCTCTTTCAGACACAAGAGAAGGCATCCCTGTGGGCACAGCACCCAGGTCTCCATCCTCACGCTGCCGTGTTTCCTGCCTTCTGGAAAACTGCACAGAAACATCAATCCCATGCCCAAAATAATGCTCGGACCACCTGAGACTAATAAATAGTCTTATTTTATTGAGCTGTGGTCCTAGCAAACCTTTGGAGATTCTGTCAAAAAAAAAAAAAACAAAAAAAAAAACCCAAAACAAAACCAAACAAAAAACCATCAAACAAAACACCAAAGTGTTACTGATCTCCTAAGTGAAGAGTGGGTTTGGGTTCCAGGTAGGAGTGTGTTGGTGGGCTGGGTGGGAGGACACCAAGACCTTACATCTCCCCTGCTGTAACGCGATTGCCCAGGTGCTACCGTGTGTTTCTCGATGGGTTTCTTTTCCCTGGGCTCCCTTGGTTTTTAGGAGCAATATGATGATTGATTGCTTAGGCAAGGCGTGCATCGCGCAAGCTGCAGCTAAAGCAACTAGTTGTATGTTTTTTCCTTTCAAAAGTGATGGGTTCTGTTGATTTTTTCCTTTGTGACCTGCTCTTAGCTTATTTCATATAGGTGATACCTACAGAGTGGCTGGGTCCTTCAGCAAGCAGCCCTAGGCTGGGTAGCAGGTCTGCCCAGGACAAGGATCACAACAGGGCACAGGGATATCCCCAGGGATGGGACTGAAGCCAAAGTGGGGTTAAGACTAATAGATTTGTCCTCCTCCTGCTGTTGGCAGTTTTAGTGAGGAGAGCACCATGTTTCTTCCTCCCTGGGAAGAGGAGTATAATAAGGGTGGGAATGGGAGGAAAATTAAAACACACGTCGAGGACAAGATGGGAAGGAGAGGCGGTGCACAGCCAAGCTCATAAATTGTCCCCTTTTCACTGCCTTCATTTATTTCTCTGGGTATGAATGTAAATTTTGTGTCTGTCTTTGTTGATGACTCTGAAATATTATTTTTATGAAGTTGATTCCCCAATAAAATGGGTAGTTCAAAGAGCAGATGGTTACCAAGGCTGGGTTTCTTATCACCCTGTCCTCTTTCCTGCGATCCCAATGGCCATGGTAGATCTATACATTTTTTCTGGGGAGCTGTTTATGCCATCTATCATGTGCTAACTATTAAGCCCTGGGATCTGTACTTGCTTTCCATTTATAAAAGGCTTTGCTGCTGTTATCTATGTGCATGTGCAGCGCAGCTGAACCAAGCAGTCCTGAGCTGGGCTTGGGCTCTGCTGTAGCTGGTTTTGTACATGCCCAGAGCGACAAAAAAAATCCCTTGCTCAGAAATACTTGTAATCTACACAAATTCCATCTGAATAGAAGGGTTAAATCCAGTGGGAGGCTTTCCATTTGCAGTTAGGGGGTGAAGCAACTCGAGGAGAAGCCCTCCTGCCCATGCAGGAGCTATGCAACCCTCCTTCAGCGTGGTTCATGGAAAACATCTGCTCTGTCACTGTCACTATGAAGATATATCAGCCCTGTGTATGTATATATCTCAGCTATAAAGATGCTGTTCCTACAAAAGCACCTTCTCCATCACTCTCTCCCTGCTGGGGCTATAAGGATGCTGTTCCTACAGCAGAGTGAGAACTTGTAAGAAGTTCCACCTGCTCACCATGGCACTCACGCCTCCCTGGGCGGGTGATAATCTGCTCCCTCTGTCCCAGGGTCAAGATTTAAATGGCCGCAAGGGGGATTTAAGTGAAATATTTGGAGAATTTTTTTAACTAAAAATTTCTGGCCAGGAGGCAGACGAAGTGCCTTGCTGGGCCCCTCTTCAGGGATGCTTTCTCTGTGCCCTTCTGTGGACCCGCTGCACGGGCGCTGTGTGCAAAGTTAAATAAACCATGTGTCTGAGCATCTGCAGGATCAGAGCCTGGATGTGTCCCTCCAAAAGACTCAGCCACAGACTTGTCCTAAGCCTCAGCTGCAGCTCGGTGCGCTCGCGGCTGGCGGGCAGAGGGAAAGGAGTGTTTGCCCCCCACCCCGGCTCAAAGTCACAGGCACAAAGCAGTGCCTTTTAAAAAGGAGCAAAAAGCTACTTTTGGATGTAAACCGCCTTCTGGGGGCTGTTCTGAAAGTCTTTACAAAAAGAATGTTTTCTGCGTTCCAGCAGCTCTGGTGTCGCTCCCCGAGAGCCCGGAAAACAAGAATAAAAATTTGATGCTTTGATTGACAAACGCTGGACAAAATCCAACAGGGATAGGTCCAAAAGTGTTATTGATATGACCCGGCACTGAACCACAGCCCCAACATTTGGAAGATTCACAGTGTCAAGTTGTGTTTCCTGTATGCACACTCTTGGTTTCTGAGGTCTCGCCGTACCCTGTTACCTGCCAGGATTTCTGTAAGTGCGTGTGTGTTCCCATGTCACGCACGCCGCAAGCAAGCAATAATTTGCAATGAAATTGTGCACTTTTCCTTTTTTACTGTAAAGGAGTTTCTACCTTGCCTTGCAGCCTTTTGTTTCCCTTCTGTGGGATTCCCTGAGCACCAGCTGAATTACTCAACATTTAAAGAGGGAGCCGCAGTGTCAGGGATGTGGTTACAGTCACACCTTCAGCCACCTGTGAAACCTGGGGATCTATCACCCCCCGGAAGAAGTGGACATCGTTAGGGTGGGTTGATGTAATTCATCTCTTTGGGCAGAGGTCCTCTGCTTCCGATTCTCCTTCTAAAAGTTCCTGCTCGGTTATTTTCCAATTAAATTTAACAGGATGGGGGCAAATCAAAGAAAGGCAGGAAAGCCCAGCGGCTCAGTGGATATCACACACTGCAGTGCAACAGAGCTGCGTTTTCTCCATCTCACTCGGCTCTGCACTCCACAGATACAGATTTTATTCCCCATTTAGTGAACAGAACTATCATGGCCCACAATCTCCCTTTTCCCCTTCCCCGACGTATCGCTGTTTGCTTTCTACACCACAACTCTCCCCGGGGACAGAGAACGATGGCTGTTATTGAGCATCCTCCTCTCACCCACAGCACCTTTCCCCGTGTCATTAGCCTTTCCCGTGGCCCCTGCTCTAACGAGCTGGGGGAGGTGGGGATGCAATGGGGATGGGGGCCAGCAAGCAGAGCACGGCAGCGCGAGCGTGATCGCAGCGCTTCAAGCCCCTCGGTGTTATCCCAGAGGTTTTTTTTTGGGGGGAAGAGGGGGCTGCTGCTTCCCTTCTGTAACAGTTCAGTAGGGCTTGCCTTGCTGCACCCTGCCCCTGTGCAGCAACTCGCCATCTTCGTGCCAAAGGAGCGTGCTTTCCACCCAGCACGGCTGGGGGACACCCAGCTGAAGGGGCTCACGCAGATCAAGTAGTTCCATAACCCGGAATAAACTCTGCAGGGCAGGGTTCTGCAGGGTTCAGCTGAGGAGCCAGCCCTACTGGTGTGCTAAGGGCTGAGATAAGTGCCACACACACCTGCACAGGCTGTGTCTGCTGGGAGCCCTTTGCTGGTAGCATCTCTGAAAGGCTGGTAGCATCTCTGAGCCCAGGCATCATCAGGATAAGTCTTGAAGTGGCTCCTGTTGGGCAGAGCTCACTGCAGAGCTCACTCAGAGCTCACCCTGAGGAAGCGTTCCAGGGTGAAGCCGGGCATCTGGGCTGCCCAAATCACCCCCTGCACCACCACAGCATAGTCACAATGGGCAGCAGCTCCTTGGGTTTGTCTTGGGTTGCTGCACCTGGGTGGAGGCCCCTTCCCCAGACGATGGGGACCAGGCAGGTCCCTGGAGCTGTACTCGTTAGGGCTTGATGGGCATCAGACTCATCCAGCTGCAGCTATTTCACCTGGCTCCTCACCCAACATGTTTCTTCTGAGCTTGGGCTGCAAGGGCCTTCTCCACCCTGTGCATCAAATATTGCTCTGAATTCAGTGTGTGTTGGTCCTACAGATCATAGAATCATAGAATCATCTAGGTTGGAAGAGACCCTTGGGATCATCAAGTCCAACCATCTACCCTACTCTGCAAAGTCCTCCCCTACACCATATCCCTCAGCACCACATCTAATCGTCTCTTCAACACATCCAGGGATGGGGACTCAACCCCCTCCCTGGGCAGCCTATTCCAATGCCCGACCACTCTTTCCGTGAAGAATTCTTTCCTAATGTTCAGTCTAAACCTACCCTGTTGGAGCTTGAAGCCATTCCCTCTCCTTCTGTCATTAATTACCTGTGAGAAGAGACCAGCCCCAGCCTCTCTACAGTGTCCTTTCAAGTAGTTGGAGAGAGTGATGAGGTCTCCTCTCAGCCTCCTCTTCCTCACACTAAACAGTCCCAGCTCCTTCAGCCTCTCTTCATATGATTTGTTCTCCAGGCCCTTCACCAGTTTCGTTGCCCTCCTCTGCACCCGCTCCAGCACCTCCAGATCTCTCTTGGATTGAGGTGCCCAAAACTGGACACAACACTCCAGGTGTGGCCTCCCCAGTGCTGAGTACAGGGGCACAATCACCTCCCTACTTCTGCTGGTCACGCTATTTCTGATACAAGCCAGGATGTTGGCAGGCTTTGCTACAGCAAGTACGGAATGAAAGGGCTGTCCTGCATGTTGTTGAATGTTCTGGTGAAGCCTCTCGGAGGTGTTTTTTGAATCTGCTGGTTGATAATTTTGAAGAAGCTGCTTCGGTGGATGTTGCCGCGAGAATAACTTACGGTGCAGGCTGGACCACGGTGGCCAGGCTGCTGCTGTGGTGTTGGAGGTGTCGAGATGCCAAGCTCTCAGTACTGGTGATGAGACCAACGACTGCCTTAAGGCAACGTGCAAGGCTCAGGCTGGAGCACAGTGACTTAAATGGGGGCTGGAGAGGGTTTCTCTTGGAAGAGCCCAGACTCGAAGCCCTCTCCAGCTAAGGGCACCAACCTCTTCCAAGGAGAAGGGAACTGAAGTGACCTTGCCCTTTCCCTGGTGGGTTTGCCTTTGGATAGGGTGATGGGTAGTGCTGTTTCTTGGTCGGAGGCCACAGGAAAAAGCGTTGCCTGTTGCTGGTTAAATCCTTGCTGTTGGTAGTTTGGGTTGTTCCCTTGGAGAACACGCTGCTTGGGAAAGCACAGGGGGAACCGGGACCCCAACCGTGTATTTTTATGGGCTCCCAGCTGTACAGCAAAAATCAGTGTCGTGTTTGCAGCGTGCTTCAGCGTGTTTATGCAACGTGTTGGCAAAAGGCAGGTCAAAATGTTCATGCAGTGCTTGCTTTTTATTTAACTGCAAAAAGCTGGGACAACTCCCTCTTCCCAGAAACAGCATTAATGCTGCTGTGGAAAGGACAGCGTGGTAAATAAAGGCACAGTACCCTGATAGTGGTTCCTGACTGTTTTATTTGATTTCTGGATACTGCAAGGAATTTGTATGGCTTTCTACTGCAGAAAATAACAAAATCATCTTGCTAAAGCATAAAAAAATATTATTTTTTTTTTATATAAAAACTTGGAATAAATCTCCTCTAACAAAACCCATTAGCAGAAGTAAAATAAACCAGGGCAAAACTGGAACAAACTGGCCGGCTTCGCACGCAATGCAGCATCTATGTGGCAATGTGGCACTTAACTTACGTGGGTTTTTTTCTCAATATGCTGTTTCTGTTTAATTGTGGTGAAACCAGCACAGATGTGAACTCCCCACTCTGAGCAAACAAAGCTTGTTGTGCCCTTTAGTGGTCTGAAAACCTTGGTATTTGTTAATTAAGTACAACTGGCCCAACAGATGCTGTGTGATTAATGAATGGAAGGACTGTTACTTGGTGACTCCAAGCATTGAGGAGGGGGCTTGGGGACAGAGGGGGAGCTTGGGGACAGAGGGGGACTCCCGGAGCTGGCCCGTCTCTGTTTTGTGCACGTTTGGCCCCCCCAGTTGCTGCATCATTCAAAACCAGCTCGTACCCAGAGGTTTATCCTTTGGCCTTTTTATCCTGTGTTAGGAAAATCCTTGCTAAATCCCAGCGTAGTTTTCCAGCAGAGGTGACGTTTTTGATGAAGTGAACGCCTGCCTGGATGGAAGAAAATGTTGAGTAAGGAGAGGAAGGAGCACTTCCCACCCCAAGACCCCCTCCCTTCTGACCATCAGTATCTCTCTTCATTCCCCTCTTTTTTAGATTTGTTATTTGCGTGGCAGTCCTGAATTATGGGTTTGTTTTTGTGGTTTTTTTTAAATCCTGGTAATGTGCAGCTTATGGACCCTCCCTGCAGCTTTATCAGCTTTTGTGGTTTCATGCTGTTGTCAGTGTTTCTCCAACACTGAAGCAACTTCTAGACTAAAGCTGGGGGGCGGGTAGTATTTGGGTGGGATTTTAACCTTCCGGGCAGCAAAAGGAACGAGGAGATGGAGTTTGAGGCAGTGCACAGCCCTGCCCACTGGTTGTGCCCAGGCAGGGGGTTATTCCTGTTGTGCCCTGTTCCCTTGGGGGCCGTGCAGTTTGCAGCTCTCCTGGGGTCAGCCGAGGTGACCAGCGAGGGCCTCCCACCCAGGTGGGCTTTGAATGCCTCCTGCTTTTCGGTATCAATAGCCAAAAAGAAGATTTTCCACCTATTTCTGAGTAGTTACCAGGAGAGCTGCTCAGCTCCACAGATACTCCGTGTTCAAAACAACTTCCTTGTGGAATCAAGCAGTTGGATATCTCTTGCAGATAAAACCCAAGCTGCTCTCACCCTTATCTTGTGTGCTGACCTCTGCTTGCTTGGGTGCTTCTTCTGGCTGTGCCTTGGTCCTCCCCCTCTGCACCCGAAATCCTCTGAGCATCCTCCAGCACGAGGGTGGGGTGAGGTGGGTAGGTGCTGCCAGGTCCGGTGGGAGCACGAGGTTTTGGAGCTGGCAGCATGCAAAGGGAAGGCCAGGAGATGGTGACAGCCAAAAGGGTCTGCAGCACCTCTGCTAGCAGGACATCTCCGGGCAAAACAGCACCAGGCATTGGTGCTGAGAGAGCGGCTCCGTGCTGCGAGCTGCTGGTGGCACCAGCTGAGGCTCCTTGTTGTCTGTCTGCTCCTCCAGTGGGATCCCCATGTCTTGGATGTCCCTCCCCGTGCTGGCTTGCTTGGGTGGGACATTAGCAGGCGCTATGCGGGGTCTCTGCCAGGTGGGGAGGGGAGCTGATGCAGTGTGTTATTAGCAGCTCTAATGATAACGGAGGTCTGGAGGTCAAATCTGCTGGAGGTCATATAAGGACACGTGCCCCTGCCTTTGGGCTGAAGTCCTCCCCGGCTGGGGGGCTCGGAGGCGGGATAGACCCCGCAGAGGAAGGCTGAGCCGTGGTGCTGGGTTCCTTGGCCTTGCTGAGCAGTTTTCATGCTGTGCCTTAATAAACAACCGCCTAACCCTTCCTGCAGTGATGCGCCTGGCAGCGGGGCTGACCGTGCTGCTTGTGTGCTGACCTACACCCACCAGCGTGGTCCATCCTCTTCCATGGGACAGCCCCAGCTCACAGTGACCCCCTATCAATCTGGGGTTCGTCCTCTCCGTGCTTTCTCCAGATGGAGAAAGCTGTGTTGGTCAGCCCCCAGTGGCACCAGCCCACCTCTGCCCCCGGAGCTTAGACCCGGGGTGTTTAAACCCAAACATTTCAAACACTCTCTCTGTTTCTGCGGCAAGGGAGATTCAGATTAGATATTAGAAAGAATTACTTTACTGTAAGAGTGGTCAGGCACTGGAACAGCCTGCCCAGGGAGGTGGTGGAGTCACCATCCATGGAGGCATTTAAGAAACGTTTAGACATGGCTCTTCAGGGCATGCTCTAGTGCCCAAGATTATTGGTTTGTGGTGGGGTGTTGTGTGTGGGGTTGTGGGTGTGGGGTTTAGTTGGTGGGGTGGTGTTTTTGGGTTTGTTGTTTGTTTTTTGTTTGGTTGGGGTTTTGGGTGGTTTTTTTTTTGTTTTGGTTTTTTTTTTTATGTAGTTGGACTTGATGATCTCGGAGGTCCCTTCCAACCACTAAGATTCTGTGATTCTGTGATTCTTCTGTTCCATTTTAATATGGCCACTGATTAAGTCTGGCTGACTAATAAATCACATCTTGCGACAAGGATAACAATAGCTTAAAAAAATAATAATAAAAAGGTGATGTTAAGAGTTCCCAGCCTCCAAAATCAGCCTGTGTTGCAGGCTCGGGAAGGAGCTGAGTAAAGAGAGGGCTGTGGTTGCTGTCCCCCAGGGAGACAGTTGGAGAAGCTGGTGGCATCCCATGGGGAGCAGGCTGAGCCCTGGGGCAGGCGGTGGGGATGCACCCAGGTCTGCCAGCCCTGGGGGTCTGAGCTCTGCTCTCTGCAGGCTTTGCCCGTGCCCGTCGGCCTGTGGGAGGTGTTCCAGGGCTGCTGGCTGAGCACCCCAGGAGGCAAAATCATGCTGAATACCAGGAGATAACTTATGAGTGTGTAAGGGTTTTACAGTGGTCTAGGTAATACCACAGAATCACATGGGGTTGGAAGGGACCTCTGGAGATCATCCAGTCCAACCCCCTGCCAGAGCAGATCCACCCAGAGCAGGTCCCACAGGAACGTGTCCAGGTGGGGTTTGAATGTCTCCAGAGAAGGAGACTCCACCACCTCCCTGGGCAGCCTCTCCCACCCTCAAAGGAAAGAAATTCCTCCTCATCTTTAGGTGGAACTTCTTATGTTCAAGTTTGTGCCCATTTCCTCTCCCTGGGCACCACTGAAAAAAGACCGGCCCCATCCTCCTGACACCCCCCCTTTCAGTATTTATAAGCATCGATGGAATTGATTGAATATATGGGACATTTGATTGAATATATGGGACACTCTTCCCAAGCTCTTTTTTTTTATGCAAGTGGAAGGATTGGACCACAGCTGGAATTTTAGGATCTCAGAAACCACCTGATAGCAGCAGCAGCAGGACCACTAAGAAAGCTAAAAAGCTATTACTCTGAAAAGCCACAGTAAAGCTGCCCGAGCTGGCAGAGCTCCTTATCAGCACAGATTTGTTTACATGCAGGTCTGCGTGAAAGGAAAGGCCACCCAGATGCTTACGGCAACGGGACATGACGGGGCATTCATCCTGGGGAGCCTCCTAGGGCTCGGGACTCCCTGCCTGGGAGCAGCAGGCTCTTTGCAAGGAAATAACTCACACCGGGGGACGTCTTGTCTCTTAGAATGATAGAATCATAGGATGGTCAGAGTTGGAAGGGACCTTAAAGGATCATCCAGTTCCAACCCCCCTGCCCTGGGCAGGGACACCTCCCACCAGACCAGGTTGCTCCAAGCCCCATCCAGCCTGGCCTTGAACTTGTTGCTGTAACTTATAGCTAGAATTCTTTTATTATTATTATTATTATTCTTTTACTTTTCCTCACATCCAAAAGCTTGTCGTGGTGCCTTGCAAGCGCTGAAAGCGCTGACTGGTTTGTACTGGGTGGTCTGGGGGCTGCGTATCGATGGGGTGTATAAGATGCAGTGTCATAATAACCTCTTGCCACGTCTTCCTCCCAGATGGAGTGCATTTAGGAAAACAAGAGAATTAAATTAGATGCTGTCCCTTAGTGCCTGCGGAAGGATCTCTCCTCCCACTGATGTGCGAGTAGGACAAGCCGTATTATACAACAACCACTTCTGGGGGAGCCACGCTGTAGCAGGGGGGGAGGTGAAGAAGAGGACAGGCTTAAAAAAAAAATAATAATCCAACAACCCCTCTCTTTAATTTCAGAAGGAAATTTCGGGATATTACTGTTGGAATGCCACCAGGACACCTGGCTAGCGCACACACCCTCTGGCTGCAAAAATAAACAGTGGGATTTCTACGGCCAAACAATCCAACCCGTTCTGTTAAATTCAGTCTGGAATTTTGAACCCGGAGAAGTAGAAGTGGCAATTTCCCTGCTGATGACCAGTGATCTGAAGCATTTTATATTTTTTTGTGTGTGTGTGTGTGTGGTGGCAACAGTGTAAGAGCCTGCACCAGGGTGCTGTGCTGCAAAATACGCTTTGGCTGTGCTGAATACCCTGTTCCTGAATCTCATGGTGTATCCCGGTTGTCTGCTTCACGGGGTGAACCATGAGATAATTTGGCATTCCAGGGAGGGCCGTGCTCTTCAGCCTCCTCTAGGCTGTTCCTGAAGTGGTGCCTGGGGGAACTGCAACGCGCCTTCCCGACCAGGGCTTGCCTAAGTAAAAGAAAATTGGGCCGTCTCATCGGATCCTGCGATTACTGGCCCTGAAATACAAAGCAGTGAAAGATAATTGCTAATTGCAAAAGCATGGGAAAGTTTTGCACGTTTTTTCCCAAAGTTGTGTCCCTGTTCTTTGTGGGGAGCTGGCCGCGGCGGCAAAACACGGTGAGAAAACATTTTTAGCATACTCCAATGCACTTTTTTTGGCGTAGCTTGGGATTCTCCCCTGTCAATAGTAAATGCTGGAAAGGAATTCCATTTGAGCTCATTCCATTTGGTGGCTGCATTTTTTTTTTCCCCAGTGCAGATGAATAAAGGTTATTAAATACAGCAAGAACTGTGAGGTACCCATATGGATACTGGGAATTCAGACATGCCCACTCTTCAGAGCCTGCAGCAGCCCTTGTGCAACACTGGGGCTGATAGAAAAAGTAAGCCAAAGTTTAAAAAATTAAAAAAAAAAACCAAACCCCAACAACTCTAAAGCCTAAAACCACCCGAAGCAGCAGTGAGAGAAACATGCCCATGCTGAGGACAGCAGTTCCTGGCTAACGCAGAACCCAAGGTCAGGATCTATAGGCTGAGTTCTCACCCTACCACCGAGGTTCCTTCACCAGCCTCGGCTTTGGCCAACGTCTTCTCCTCTACGTGGCTGCTTTGTCCTGCCCACCTCTGCTTGTGTGGAGCAGGAGCAGAGTGTAAATGCCTGCAACGCCGCTGCTCCTGCTCCCCACATCACGCAGCAGCACAAAGTCAGGGCTTTTGAGAGCTGTGGTGCCTCAACACCATTGCATTTCATGGGATCTTCGTAGTTGGAAGGGACCTCTGAGATCATCGAGTCCAACCACAAAAATAATAAACAAACAAACAAACAAACAGAAAAAAAAACAACCACAAACAGACACAACCCAACAATCTCGGGTCCTAGAGCATGCCCTGAAGTGCCACGTCTACACGTTTCTTAAATACCTCCAGGGATGGTGACTCCACCACCTCCCTGGGCAGGCTGTTCCAGGGCCTGACCACCCTCTCACTAAAGTCATTCTTCCTAAGATCTCATCTAAACCTCCCCTGCCCCAACATCAGACCATTCCCTCTGCTCCTGTCATTATTCCCTTGGGAGAAGAGGCCAACCCCCACCTCTCTCCAGCCTCCTTTCAGGGAGTTGTAGAGGGCAATGAGGTCCCCCCTCAGCCTCCTCTTCTCCAAACTAAACATGCCATTTCAAAACAAGAGGCAAAGCGTTGGTTTGCTTAGAAAACACTGGGGGCTCCTGCACTTGCTTTGGTCTCCAAGTGCCTCAGAGCTGGGTGTGGGGAGAAATGATTTTGCTAATGTGTTGTTGTTTTTCTTCTGATGTGTCTGCTTTTCTTTTTTTTCCCCCCTCTTTGAAATTGTAAAACTTGAGCAGAACTTAAGGCTGCAGGGTCAGAGCTTGAGGTTTTCCTCAGTAAACAGATACTACTTTCAAAGCCCTTATTCTCCAGTATACTGAGGAAAATATTGCACAAGGGAAATGTTGTAGGAGTTATGGGCAGGGAAGAGACAAACAGGGGTGTACCCAAGCTGCTACCCCCACAGAGGTCTAATAAGGAGCCTACTGTGCCCCCACAGCTTCGCTGCGCCTCCTCTTCCTGCCTGCCAATGCAGCACAGGTACCTTAATTCATTGCAGCCTCCAAAGTGTTATAAAGATGAATAACAGGCAGTGATGCTGGCTCTGTTCCCACGGAGTGTGGTATATGGATGTGGGGCAGCCACGCTGCCAAAAGCTGAAGAGGACGGGGTGCTATCCTAATGAATTCTTGTTATTGTTGGGCTATATTGACATTCTTCATTGCAAATGGCTTTTTCCAGTGCAGATTTGACTCCTCTCCTGTGCTGGGGGATGCCCAGCGCTCAGCATCCAGAGCCAGGCTTGCCGGTGGCTTCAGGGAGCCCTCGGAGACAAGCCCCGGGGGAGGGTGGATGTGGGCAGGTGAGCAAGTCTCTGCCTGTCTGAATATTGAATTAACGCAGAAAGAAATTGTTGCACCATTTCTTTCTCAGGTGATATGCGAGGGCTTGTTTCCCTCTATGGTTCATAAGGTTTCTTTCCCACGGAAAATAGGTTGTGCCTTTCCTATGGGAATGGCAAGCCGTAGGAAACATCTTTGACCTGAAGCCTCAGGTGATAGGGAAGCCTTGGAGATGCCATTAGCTTCAGCTTTTAGTTTTGCTCACGGAAATAAATTGGTCTCTGTTAGGGCTGCAAACGAGGCTTGAGATGAGCAAAGAGGAGTGTGTTATCGGGCTGGCCGTCCTCATCCTCCTCATCCTCCCTCCCTGCGTCCTCCTAGAGCTGCAGCCCAGCGAGGGCTGTTGCCTGCTGCCAGCTCAGTGCCCTCTTGTCGCTGAAACCGGGAGCAGGGGGGTCCCAGAGGGTCGCCCATACTCTGTGTCCTCCCTCTTTGTTGCCAGAGGGGGAATCTCCCAAAGGAAGCACCCTCGTTCCTTGCACTCACAGATCCAGCCTCCGCCGCCCAGGGTCCCCGCAGGGGGGACACTCGGGTCCGGCAAGGGCAGGGGGGTCCAGGGTGGACGTTCTGGGGGCTCACATTGACTTCTAGAGCAGCCGTGTGTGTCCATAAATGAAGGTGTCTTCAAACGTCCGCGGCTTCCTTTCTGGAGCAGAGCCACAGGACTTGTGGGCTTTTTAAATTAAATATTAATTTCCTCCCTTTATAGACTGTTTACTCGTAATGCACAATTTCCTGTCTGCTTTCCCTCGCCCTCCTGATAGACTTTCTGTGTTTGTGGCTTTTTCCCCCAAAACTTCCTGGCTGAGGTTTGCCACCTGGCAGCCCCGAGTGGTAAATGTGGGGATGGGGAAGAATTCGGGTGGCACAGAGCGGCGTAGGGGAGGCGGTGACTTGCTCTGGCTCTGCACCCTGAACACCAACACCTTGCTGCTGAGTTAAGTGTGATTTACGTGTAATTCCCACTCCCCGCGGGCGCGGGAGGGACCGGTGTGACTCAGCAGGGTGGGTGCTGGTGGCACTATCCCTCCACCTCCATCTCCAACACACCCAGCTGGGTTGTCTCTTATTTTTTTTGGGGGGGTTGGGTGGTGGGTTTTGTTGTTGTTGTTGTTTTTTGGGGTTTTTTTTGCTGTCCCAGCCCAGCTGCTTTGAGTTGCTTTTCCTCTCCCTTGCCACCCCCTGCTCACGCGCTTGCTCATGTGAAGGAGATGGGTTCGGAGGCAGCCAAAATCTGCCCAAGGGAAATGTGGAGGAAAAGGCAGGGTTGTAAACAACCTGGGGGCTCGGGGAGGGACGGGTGTTGCCCTGCCTGGGCAGCAATAGCTGGAAGGAAAGGGAGGATGGAAATCCTCTGAGGAGACGAGTGGCTCCTCCGGACACTCCCCAAGTTGCAGGAGCATCAGCTGGAGGTCAGTCAGGTGGCACGGGATACGTCTGCTTCTTCCTCCCTCCCCTGCCGCCTGGAGAGGGGGCTAAAAAAATGAATCTGGCCCAAATGACAGAATCACAGAATCTTCTAGGTTGGAAGGGACCTTAAAGATCGTCTTGTCCAACCGTCAACCTAATTCAACATGACATGGGATTGATCAAGGGCTGTGGTGAGACAAGGTCATGAAATCCAACCTGCAGCGGTAGAAGAAGGATAATTAATTCCTTGCTTTCAAAAACGGTGGTGTTGTTCTCCTAATAATACTTCCGTGAGCAAACTGGTCGTCTGTACACCTTCTGTCCCCAGAAGGATAACATTTGTAAGACGTAGGGTGGGACGCACGTCCCCTTGGCGGGACTCTCGCTGGTGGCTGTGGTGGGAGAACAGAGACCCTCCAGTAACAACAGGGGTCACAAAATGTTGTCATTAAGCGGGGAGTTTGGAGCTGCTGATCCACTACCAGCAGTGCCAGGAGGCTGACAGCCCCCTGCGAGGGGATGCAGTTGCCCCAGCCCCTCTCCCCGTCTGCTGCCAAGGAGAGGTCCCATCGGGGAGTGTGTAAAGGAGGAGGATAAGCCTCCAGCTCAAATGCGGTTGTTTTTGTGTTTGGTTTTGGATTTTTTTTAGAAGCTTGGCAGAAAAGCATCTCGCAGCACATGAAAACGTTGAGGTCATTTCCCCGGGGACCCTGTGCAGAAGGAGATGATCTGAGCTTTGCAATTTGCGCCTCCCAGAACCAGTCTCTTTTGAAGGCTATTTTCCTTCTCTTTGTCCTTTTTCTTCGAAAGAGCATGGGGATGGACAGACTACCTGAGAGGAGCAGATGCCTTCAGGTTGCCCTGGGAGTGAGGGTGCAGCAAGCACAGCGCTTGCCCTTCCCGTGACACGAGAGCAACCCCAAGAACAATCTGTTTTCTTTTATGCTGGTGAATTTTGTCACTCATGAGGTGAAAGAAATCGGATATTTATAGCTGGCGTGCAGCGTGAGGAGCTGAAAGAAAGATTAGCCCAACTCGCTTTCCGCTTCCCCGCTGCGAGAGTGGAGGCAGACTCCGGGCACCTCTTCCACAGCACCTCCGACTGGGAATAGCGTGGGCTTCTTATTCCCCTTCCTTTCTTTTTTGGGTTGGCCTTTGTTTTCACTTCCTTGCGAATTCGGAATTGGATTCTGGGAGAGGGCATTGCTTTTGGGGGCTCCTGCCTTTCCGGGGCCACGGGCTTTTGCAGAGCACGCCCCAGGGTTCTGCTTGAGCTTCGTGTGTTCCATCCCTCTGCGAGAAGCTGCTCTGGCTTCTCGCAGGGAGCTCGGCAGAAGTTAGGGATGTGTCAGGAGCCAGCTGGGAAGCGTTGCTGGAGCTTTATTTCGAGTGTCATCAAAGCTGGCTGAATCCAGTATAAACAAGGGGGTTATCTTTAGCTAACATTATTCAATATAAGCCTCATAATATAACCATATATAAACAGAAAGTCAAGGGGAAGCCAAAGATAAGCCCCGTCCATGTGAGCTGGCCCCCATTTCTCAATGGTTTTGTTTTCTAAGGCCCAGGGTTCAGCTAGAAGTCATGCCTGAGGTAGCAAGAAGTGGCCGGTGCTTCCTTCCCCAAGAGCCTGGCTGCCGGGAGGGCTTTGGGTTTAAACTTCAAAGATTTGGGTCCCAAGTTCAGCAAATGCACTGGAATAACCTCTCCCTTCACTCCTTCCCCTGTTTCTAGCTCACACCCCCCGGGACCGGGGCCTGGGAGGCTGTGAAAGCTGCCACTGGCTCTATTTTCTCCCTCGGGATGGGTGATGCTGTAGCTCCCAGGGCAAGGAGGTCCTGGTCATTCCCTGTCCTGCGGAGCCGGGACCCGCTCTGCCCCACTTCTCAAACTCCTAGAAATCCCTCAACCAGCCATTTACCTCCTGGCTGCACCCACTCAAGTGGGAAATATTATTAACCACGGGGCAAGCAACAAACTGCAAGGATTTTTGCAAAGTGGGAAGTAAACGGCCTGTTCCCACCCAGGCCGAAAGCAGTAAATAAATGTGTAAATATTTACTTCACATCTCAGCCCATGGAATTGCACGATGCTTCAGTTTTTCACTTAAAACAAACAGTTTCTAGCCCCTTTGGTTCTGGAGAAAGGCTCGGCCCTACCTCATCCTTGCGCTTAAAACCGCAAAAGCCAAAAAAAAAAAAAACTGAAAAAAGATTGCAAAATGCTGTCAGCGTGATCCTCAGCCGTAGCTTTGAACAGAAGCTGGGCTGTGACTCACGTGGCTTGTGAACAAGGGGGCAGTGCTAGCCCAACCTGCCCGGGGCAGAAGCAGGTCCCTTTCCTTCTGGCCCCGGGGGAGCATCTCCTGACACCGCTGCCTCTTCAGGAATAATAGCCAGGCTGGAAACTTTCCACTTTAGTGGTTTTAACTGAAACCTGCCTGTGTCTAGACCCCTTTATGGGCTGTTGCCATAAATCTGGAGCACATTGGGCTCTCTGTTCTGCAGCTGAGGCAGACGTGCCCTCTTCGGGCTGGGCTTCACAGGGGCCACCAAGGCTCGTTGGGTCTGGGATGGGACTGCAGTCCCTTTGGCAGGATCAGGGCATTCCGTCTGCATCCTGCGTCAGCGCGAGAGCTGACGTCATTAAGAAGTCCTGGAGAGTTTCCATCCCGGGGGAAAAAGATTTGCCTTTCGCCCACGTTTACACATGTGCAGGCTCTCCTGGAGCTCCTGGGAGGTATGTTTTGACAGTGGTTTTCGTAGCTTGCAGTACTGCAGATGGATTTAACAAATAAATAAATTAATAAAAAAAAAGTGAAAGAGGAGGGAAGCAAAAGCCTTGTGCTCTTACAAGCTGTTTGCCTTAGCAATGGTGATATGGGAGGGGAGGGGAACAGCAAAAATTACCTTTTTTGCATGGAAAACCAACACTCTGAGCGGCAGCCCAGCTTGGGAGAGTTGCTGTGACCCGCTGGAATACACAGCCCACTTCCAACGCGGCTTTCGTTTTCCGTGCGCTCGAGTTGGTGCAAGTTTTCTTTCCTTTGGCATTTCTTTCCTTTAACTCTTTTACCACTATTTACCTATTTACCCAGGGAAAGGGGGCTGCTCAGCATTTCCATGGCAGGAAGGCAGGACCTGAGCCCCGCGTGGCGCTGCTCTCTGCCGAAAGGTCAAACCTCCGCATCCGGCTCGTTATTGTGGTGAGACTGGCAGCGGGATCCTAAGGTGCTTCCTTACATTTAAATAGCATGGAGAAGTAATTGCTGCTGGGCTGCCTCCCCATCACTCACACACACACACACACACACACTCCCCCAGAGCTGTGAAACTGATGTAGGGCTCGTAAAAAAGGGCATCCCTAGAACTGGAGCACCTCAGGCCAAGCTCCTGCTCTGGGGAAAACTGGCAGCTAGGAAATCTGTATGTTCTGGGGAGGAGAAAAAAAATAATATAAATCTCTAAAACCACCACTCAAGCAAGGTTTTACTTGCTTTGACTCCAGGAAGAAGCAAATCCCACCCCGTTTGAAGCACTGCTGGGATCTCAGGTCTTCCTGGGCAGATGCTGGTACAAGATTATCGTGTATTACAAGAGTATTGTGTCCAGTTTTGGGCACCTCAATGCAAGAGAGATCTGGAGGTGCTGGAGCGAGTGCAGAGGAGGGCAACGAAACTGGTGAAGGGCCTGGAGAATAAATCCTGTGAAGAGAGGCTGAAGGAGCTGGGACTGTTTAGTATGAGGAAGAGGAGGCTGAGGGGAGACCTCATCACCCTCTACAACTACTTGAAAGGACACTGTAGAGAGGTTGGTGCTGGTCTCTTCTCACAGGTAATTAATGATAGAACGAGAGGGAATGGCTTCAAGCTCCAACAGGGTAGGTTTAGACTGAACATTAGGGAACAATTCTTCCCAGAAAGAGTGGTCGGGCATTGGAATAGGCTGCCCAGGGAGGGGGTTGAGTCACCATCCCTGGATGTGTTGAAGAGACGATTAGATGTGGTGCTGAGGGATATGGTGTAGGGGAGGACTTTGTAGAGTAGGGTAGATGGTTGGACTCGATGATCCCAAGGGTCTCTTCCAACCTAGATGATTCTATGATTCTAAGATGCCCTTTGCTCAGCACTGGTGTTGATCCGTGTGTGAATAAAGCCCAGGTCCTGACCCTGGGGTGCTGTGAGCTGCTGGGCTGGCACCAAGTGGGGAGCTGGAGAGCTAGC
Organism: Tringa tobata; assembly: GCA_033628505.1. Lineage (NCBI taxonomy): Eukaryota > Metazoa > Chordata > Aves > Charadriiformes > Scolopacidae > Tringa > Tringa tobata. Next base: position 32,367 of record JAHREE010000210.1, read on the forward strand.
CCAGCAGGTTGTGCTTAAATCTGCCCCCCAAGCCAGCGGGAGTGGGCTCGGAGGGACGGCACGGCGAGAAGACTTCCCAGATGCAGGAGGTGGCAGAGAAAAATGGCAATAGATGCTTCTGTAACAGTCGCCAAAACAGAACGGATCCCATCCAGAGGTCACCATGAGCGGGGCAGAAACTTCTGCTGCCTTTGGAGCAGGCCCATAATTAACTCGCCCTGAGAGTGCATTTCCATAGGAGTCTAATAACCGGTGACCTGCGGCGCAGGGAGCACCTTCCCTGTCCCCAGCTTCTGGCCCCACTGGAGGTGACGGGAGACGAGGTGTGCAGTGGGGACAGGTCAGTGTGACAGCGGCCATCCCCATCTGATGGCAGCTTGCAGGTGGGTAATAACCCCACCTGCATCAGTGGGTCTGGTATATATAATTAGTGGGTCTGGTATTTAATAACCCCACCTATTAGTCGGTCCGGTAAAGCAATCAGTAACTGCCTGTGGTCCTCGCTGTAACGGTCCATGAGAGCTAAACGAGGAGAAGGGCACTGCTTGCAGCGAGACACAGGTAAATATAAGTAAAATAAATGAATAAAAAGAATAGTAAAGTAAAATAACTGAATAAATGAATAAACGTTAAGAAACATGGAGACGTGGCACTTCAGGACATGCTCTAGTGCCCAGGATTATTGGTTTGTTGGCAGGTGTGATGTGGTGGGGTGTTGTGTGTGGTGTTGTTTTTGGCATGGGCTTTGGTTGGTGGGTGCTTTTTTGTGAGGGTTGGGGGGGGGGGG
>JAHREE010000210.1:36034-59044 GCA_033628505.1 Tringa tobata
AGCCATGCAGATAAGCATCTGGATCCTGCAATTGTTATCCCAAAAGGAGCAGAGGGAGGAGAAAGGTGGGGAGGAGCAAGGGCTGGTGTGTGGGGCAGAGAGGGGCTGAGAGCAGGCTGACGGGGGAGGGGACGGGGCTGGGCTGAGCTGGGGGTGTTTGCAAACCCCTGCAAGCCCTTGGGGGTGCAAAAGGAACAATCTGGGCCATGCCTTGTCCCTCCCAGACACCTGCACACCCCGGCCTGAGCCAAACCCAGCTGGAGGCAAGCGCAGCCTTTCCACTGACTTCACTGGGGAAATATTCCCTCCCCCCTCCCCCGCCCCCATTTTTGCAGGAAGGAAAGAATTGGGGAAGGAGAGACTGGACAGGCAGAAGAATTTAAAGAAAAATGTGTGCCCTCAGCTGCAGCAAAACACGATGAACCTGTGCCTAAAAGCTTAGCCCATCCCCAAAGCCCCCCCGGGATTTCCCAACGGGCTGGTACCCTTTTTCTTGCTGCCAAGACCCTCCAAGGGCTCCCTGGTCTCAGATCAGGGCTGTCTCCAAGCTGGATACCTTCAGCTACAGGAGGTCTGGAGGTCAGGCCCACCCCGAATTTAAAAGCTTCAAATTCTTTTTTTTTTTCTTTTTTTTTCCGGTAAGGCTGCCTTTTGGGACCAAGGGAGAGTGCTGTGCCGAGGCTGGGCTTCCCGTTACCGCCTCCCAGTGAAGCTGATTCATTTCTCTGTTCACCAGCTCGTTCTGGCTGGTTTGGTGTGGTTTTCAGAAAAAAAATTATGGGGCAGTGCTGGAAAAGCTTCATCCCAAAAGCTGTGCCTATCGATACTGCGACAGCCGGATAGGGCAGCCGGAGCGGGGGGCTCCTCGCAGCAGAACCAGTAACTCCTAGATGATTTTCCAGGAGATGTGCTAGCGCCGGTGAGGAAGCAGGTTGCACAGCACGTGCACTGTAAATTAGCCAATTCAGGGGAAAAAAAAAGGCACGGGGTGCAAGTCAGAGCTCCCCTTTCCACCCCCCGCAGCAGACCCTGCACCCGCCGTGGAGCCGGGGCAGTTTGCCCTCTCTGCCCCTCTGAAGCCCGGTGGCCGTAGCGGGTGAGTCACTGCCAGCCTCGCAAGACTCTTCTTTCATTGCATTTTTGTATCAGCAGAATTTAAACCTGGAATTTAAACCTGGAATTTAAACCCACTCGACTCTTTAAAGGGCAGGGGTGGAAACGCAGCATCCCGCAGCTCAGCCCACGGCTGTAGGCATGTGCAGCACTGGCACCATCCCCTTCCCCTTCCCTTGGAGCTCTTCCCTGCCCTATTTCTCAAGCTTGCTTTATTTATTTATAATTTCTGCTATTAACGGATGGCACCAAGAACAGCAGAGCCGTGGGGTGATGGTGCTCCCGGTGACACCCCACTTTACTTGAGTAGCAAAGTCGGTACCAGAGCCCCATCCAAGCCACAAATTCCCTTCCAGGTGATGATAGACTTCACCTGCTGGAATCATAACCCCTTTATGATGCAATCTGCATGTCCTCTGAGAAAGAGAGGTTTTTAATGTAAGACAGTCCTCCTTTATTTATCCTCAGCAAATTCCCATCTGGGCTCAACAGAGTGGATTCCTGCAGCACACACACACACACACCCCCCCGCCCCTGGTTTTTGTACAAAAGCCACAAATCACTAGGTGCATGGTAACACTAAGGGCTGAATCTCACCCGTGATCTTGCTTGTACACGTGTCTTGAAGTTCGTGGCATTGGGCACTGACTTCCCACCTAACTCGGGCTATAAATTTCACCCAGCAGTTTTGGCGCTGAGCAGGAATAACGTGTGTTTGAACTCTCACCTAGCTTGAGAAAGGCATTTGGTCTTGATTAAAATACCGTAAAGGTGGAGAATCCACCACGTCCCTGGACAATCTGTCTTGGGGTCAAACAGCCACAGCTCCGATAAGGGGGGAGAAGAGGAAGGAGTGTTTCATTCACATGTGATCGATCTCCACACATCAGCCCCAGCGTCTGTCTCCAGGTGTTCCAGCTGCAGCCGCTTTCTGAAAGCACCAGCACACGCATTTTGGGGCAGCCGGTGCTACACAATGGCCCGAATCCTGCCCAGTCCTGCTGTTGCTGGCATGAAGCAACCTCCTATTTTGCTGCTCGGGCACACAGCTTCTTACTTTGTGTAAATTAACCCATACGTTCATTACAGCCACAGACTTGGAAGGAAGGAACGCTGAGACTTTGCTATTTCTGAATTTAAATCACAAGTAATTCGTGGCATTCTCACATGTGTGGGGTGTGCAGCTTTGGTTGTGGGGCCAGCCTGCAAGCTGAGGGTTTCAGAGAGCAGAAAGCTGTACCGTTGCTCCTCCATCCTCCTAATTCCACTTCTTCACTTAGGGCTCTGCTGGCTCCTAGGAGCTAAATCCCACGAGCGTTTTCCATGGAGACGAGGGGGAAAGCATCCTCAGAAGATGCTTTATTCCTCCGTTCGTGCACTTGTGCTGGGTTGAGTTATCCCTCCCTTCCTTGCAGAATGGCTGGGATGTTCTTCACTTCTCTAGGACTCCTAGGGCTTGTGTAACCCTCTTGGTGCCCTACATCTGAACTGGCTGTGCATGAAGCACATGAGCAACCTCCGTGGCAAAGGGGTGAGAGCAAACCCCCCCAGCCCCGTGAGAACAGGCTCTCTGGTATGAATCGGGAGTCGCTGAGATCACACCAGAAAAATACATGTTGTGGTCCTTGCTCTGTTGCCATGGCAATGAGCTCTTGGTTTACATCAGCAGAGCGGGATAGGGTCATCTGTGGTTTTCCTGCCCGCCCAAGGAGCTCCCATCTTCAGCCAAGCTGCCTTCAGCCCCAAACCGGCCAGGGCAGATCTGGTTTGGTAGATGAGATGGCAAATAATGCTGCACCGCGTTAGGCTCTGGGATAAAAGCTGCTCTGCACAAAGGAGCTCAGAGACAAAGGCAGGTGGGGGCCTGAATTATAAGCTGGGAGGAAGGGACGCCCTGTCCAGACCCTCCCCAGGCTGTCCCAGAGGAGCCCCACTGTCCAGGTGGGAAACCCGTGGGGATGAGTCAATGGGAGCGGTTCTGCAGACACCTTGTGGAACCAGAGGGTCACTGCTGTGGGGTGTGGGGTGCCTTATGGCATCCAGGGGATGAGCATTTGGGGGACTTGTTAGGTGTTTAAAGCCAAATCTGCGTTTCTGTCAGGTGGAAAGTGTGCCTTGGGCATAAACCAGTAACAACCTGGACCCTGAGGGCTGGCAGCAAGGACGAGGGGCGCCCCTTCTCTTCTTGCTGCATCTCTCATGGGAAGACTTCTCTCCTGCACCTTGCCACGGCCTGGGATCCTCTGCACCTCCTCATCCTCCTTTCCGCAGCCCCCACCTCTCCGTTGGCATCTGCTCCTTCCCCTGGCCTGCTGGCGGAGGACACCAGCACAGACCAGTGTGCAGGGTGTGCATTGCACTGGGAAATGGCAGAGAAACCCTTGCAAGGAGCCAGAGGCAAACGCGCCCCTTCCCGGTGCGTGCTCTTGCCTTTAGAGAGCTGAAAAAATCCCCCAAAATTGTGCTCAGGATAGTAATACCTCGGCAGGGAATTGGGAGCATCTTGACGTCTGCGAGTAAAATATCTTTATTAAAATGTTAAATGCATTCTTTCTCCTCATTGCTTAGCCTCCTTAGCCCCAATCTAAGGAAAAGATGGATTACCCTGCCTGCAGAAGCTCCCTAGAAACACGGGAAGCTGCAGGCAGCAAGCAAGGGGAGGCACCTGCTCCACTTTGGGCTGCTTTCACGAGCTCTTGCTATCCCTTTTGCTGATACAAGATCACGCTGGAAGAATGAAGTTATTTTTGGATATCTACGAAAAAGGCTTTAAACTGGCAAAGGGGATGGAAAAATCATGAAACGAGGAAGTGCTCCAGTATTCCTGTCAAGTATCTCAATCATCTCTGGGAGGAACGTCAGAGGAGCTGCACCAGCCTCTGAGGAACTGCCGGTCACCCTCCTTCTGCCCGTCCCTGCCAGGTGGCTGTGCAGAAGCCCCGCGATGGCAGGGCAGGCTCGGGGCAGCCGACGGCACTTTTCAGGAAAAGCTTTTCCATCTTCAAGCAGCGGGGTGGGGATTAGAGGGAGCAGCCTCTTATCCTTCAGGGAAATGGTGTGAACATCTCCAATCTGGGACAGCTTGAAAGGATTGCAGGAAATCAGGAACGTGGGTGCCCCCCCACGAGGGGGTTCAAGGCGGCATGACTGCCTTGCTCCATCACAGTGTCATCCCACCCTGGCTGACTTTCATCCTCCTAAGGGATTAAACGTGGCATTCAGAGCGCGTGAGTTCTACATGTGTCACGACTGGGAAACCCCCCAGACGGTGCCCCTTGTCTAGCATGGCTGCTCCAGCAGGAGAGTGGCTGTCTCAGCACCGCCAAAGGATGGGGTTATTGCCAAGCACTGCCCACCAGCCCAGGACTGTCCAGCTGAGATCATAGAATCATGGAATAGTTAGAGTTGGAAGGGACCTTAAAGATCATCCAGTTCCAACCCCCCTGCCCTGGGCAGGGACACCTCCCACCAGACCAGGTTGCTCCAAGCCCCATCCAGCCTGGCCTTGAACCCCTCCAGGGATGGGGCAGCCACAGCTTCTCTGGGCAACCTGGGCCAGGCTCTCACCACCCTCACAGCAAAGAATTTCTTCCTGGTATCTCATCTAAATCTCCCCTCTTCCAATTTAAAACCGTTCCCCCTTGTCCTGTCACTGCTCTTCCTGACAAAGAGTCCCTCCCCAGCTCTCCTGTAGCCCCTTCAGATATTGGAAGGCTGCTCTAAGGTCTCCCTGGAGCCTTCTCTTCTCCAGGCTGAACAACCCCAGCTCTCTCAGCCTGTCTCAGAGCAGAGGTGCTCCAGCCCTCTGAGCATCTTCGTGGCCCTCCTCTGGACCCGTTCCAACAGCAGAGATGATTGTTCTCTTTATTTTTACAAAACCTAGAGAAGTGGAACTGTTGTACACAGCCGGTGGGCTCTGGGTGGGGAGCCCATTTGGAAGGAGAGCAGATTTTCGTGCCAATGTCTTATTAATTCCACAGGCACTTGTGTCTGGGCATCTTGGCTGCATTTTGGGGGCAAGTAGCATGGTTCCCACAAAAAACGCGGCCCCAGAAATGCCTGGGAATGTGATGTGCTGCAGCACACGGGGGGTTGCAGTGAGGGTCCGACCGCTTTACCCGTGCACATGAAAGCTCCCCCCCCAAGCTAGCACAGCCCTGCCAAAATAAATCGGCAGGCTGCACACCACTGCCCCGAGGCACAGAGGAAAAGGGAATTCCCAGACCTGTCTTTGGAAGGGGCATGTTTGTGGGGCTGATTGAGGGACGAGGGGTCCTCTGGGAGGGGCTCTGCTTCCACAACCTCCCCCTCAGCGCAACGGGGTGGCCCAGCTGAGGAGAGCACATCCCCAACGCCCACCGGGAGCGTTTCAGGGGCGAGCGGACATTTGGCTCTTTCCAAGGGTGCTGCAGGTGCGAGGCCACGGGGGGAGGCTCGCAGCAGCACTTGGAGATCTTCCAGCCTCTTGGGTTTATCCTTCTGGTCTGTGTTTCCCAGCAAAAATAACCTAAGTGACTTTTTCAGCCCCGTTTAGAAAGTTCAGAGGAGGGGAGCACGCCGAGCCATCTTCCTCTGCTCCATTCCCACCAGCAAGGGAGACACCCGGCCGCTTGACATGGTGGTAGAGGTGCTGCACCTGGTCCTTTTAACAAAAGGGTGAGGTGACCGCTTTGTTCTGTGCAGCAGCAAGGATGGGACGTTCCTTCCCATGCGCTAACATTTTCCAGAGGAACGGAATTCCCGCCCTGATCCTGCCAGCTCAGCCCTGCTGCTGACGGCTCTCTCGCAGGCTGGCGGGCACCCGGAAAAGTCAGGAAAGTTTTGTGCAGTTTTTGTTCATCCTGACGGTTGGCATTTACCGACGTGAGATTTCTGGGCTTATAAACGGCTGTTTGCTCTATCTCGGTTCTAGGTGTGTGTCCTGAGCTTCCCAACCTCTCGCTCGGGAGAGGGAAGTGCTGTTCATGGAGCTGCACTCACACGGATCCACTCGTAAACTTTTCCACCCCCTCTGCCGACGGAGCGCACGGGTCCCTGGGGAGGGACATTTAAATATCACATTGTGCGTCCACCGCCTCTCCGGGCGGCACAAAGCAAGGAAAGGTTTGCTGTGGTTGGAGGCAGCCAGTCTGCTGCTCTGCCCTGGGCCGAGGAGCCCATCCAGGCAAGACGGGACTTAAAAATGACAGGCTGATGTTGAGGGAACTTTAAGTTACTTGCCCAAGACTGTAAAGTCTTTAACAGAGTAGAAAAATGATGCGTTCCAAGTGCAGCACCTCTGCTCCCGCAGCACCTCTGTCCTGTGCCTGTTTGGGTGGTACGTGCCACCACGGTGACAATTTCCAGAGAGGAACCAGGTGACGCAGGGACAGTATTTTGTTCCATAAGGAGGCTGACGTGTAACCATCGCTGGCAGTAAGCAAGTGAAGTCTAAATAAGGTCAGGCCTCCGGGGATGTGAACAAACACAAAGAATCTGGGGGAACAGCCGTTTCTGGTGCCTTCCCGTGGCCTCTGGTTTTCCTCCACTTCACCGTGCCACCAGCACGTGCTGAGGAGGAACTCGTTGTCTTGGCCTTTCCACGTGCTGTGGCAAGCCGTGCCCTTGGAGGTCTCTGGCTGAGCTGCAATAACTCACGAGATAAGCTTTAAAAGCACTCTTGGATCTTTTTCACTTCCTTCTTGCTTCTGAGCCTTGCTAAGGCGTTTAGGTCTCTGCCAGATTTTTCTCTGACGCTTTAAGGACACAGCCTGTTTTCTTTTTTTTTTTTCTAAAAAAAAAAAGGATGGGTTTTTCACGTCTTCGTGTGTCTGAGAGGTATGGCTTAAAAATACAGACCCATCTTATTCTGGGATGTTCTTCACCCACCCAAAGCAAGCCTGGGCTTGGCTCAGGTGCACCCGGAGCGGTCCCACAGCTCCCGCAGCATCCCGAGGACAGCCAGACCGGCACCATCCCCGTGCTCCCCAACTCTTCCCCGGGGACCACACAGCTGTGGTAGCAGGGATTTTGGGCAGCTGTAGGGGCTGAGGAGACACCCTCATTTACCCACCCGACGTGCCGGGAAAAGCGGGGAGCGGGCTCAGCTGCGCTTGCCAACTAAGCCTGGGGTGGGGAGCAGGTTGCAAATGTCTCCCAAGGAGAGGGAGGAAACGTGGGACATTCAGGACAGGCTTTGATGAGGAAAGCATCCCCGGGCGGGAGCAGGGACACAGCCGGACCTGCCCCGGGGTGGTGCAGGAAGGCTGGCACACACCACCAGCACACCCTGCCCTTCCTCCCGCCCTGCCTGTCCCACGCAACGCCCTCGCCCCGCTGCCTCCTCCCCGGGGTCCCCAAAAACTGGGAGCAGACAGCTCAGAGCCGAGCCCCCCAGTAAAACAGCAGCGGGCTTTGGAAAGGGAAAGCAGAATTGCCCGGCTCCTCCGGAACAAAGCATGGTAATAGTTTTCTTCGCTTTCCACCAGCAGGGATCTCAAGAGGTCCTCTGCAGGCTGTCCAGGAATGGTGAAACGCCAGGAAAGAGGCTGTGCCTGCAGAGAGCAGCGGGGCTGTGTCTTGCGGTGCTTCCCGGCGCCGTCGGGAGAGGCTGCGGTGGGGACTGCTGGCTCCCACCAGGCTTCCACCTGCAGGAACCCACGTCTTCTCCTGGAAACCCCGCAGCAGCCTGGTGAGACCCACAGCAGGACTCAAGCCGAGGCGCTGCCCTTCGCCAGGGCTAAAAATCACCCTGTAGCAACAGAGTTTGGAAACCCCGCGCTCGCTGGTTTCTCTTCCAGTGGAGCATCTCTGGGGTCACCAGCGTTAGTCAGCAACGCGGTGGGTGGAGAGGAAGACAGCCCAGCAACTCAGCAGCACGCCAGCGGGGCTCCTGTCACCCCCTCCCTGTCTCTCGGCAGCACGCAAGTCACCCGGGATCCATCTTTGACACGTTATGACTCCGTGTGATGTGTTCTTGCGAGTGGCGACAGCCCGTAATTGCTTCAGAGGCACGGGAAGCCCTTGTCGTGCCACGAGCTCAGCTGCTGGTGGGGGGGAAGATGACTAAAGGTGACTAAGTTTCCTCTCTCCTTCCTCGCCCGTCGCGGTTCCGAGAGGCCCGTGTCCCCCCCGGCTGTGTGGTGTCGGCGCTCACCGTGGTTCGGGACAGAGCAGCCCTCTTTGTGACACCCCCACGGACCCAAAGAGCCATTTTGGGATGCTCTGCCAGCCATAAATCTGTCGTCAGGCTCTCTGTGTGTAAAAGCAGTTGGGATGCTCCGTCGCATCCATAATAATTATAATTACACTAGCAGTAGGCACCTGGCACTGATGAGTGCTTTGCAAGCACGACCTAATTAATCTTCATTATATTTCAGTGTGATAGGTGAAGATTTTCTTCCCCTACAGAAAAACATGCCGCTTAACACACTCGGAGAGCCTCCTGGAATAAGCACAGCACGGCTCCAGGAGAGATTCATCATCTGTGGAGGCCAGGGCAGCGTCTGGCACGTCTCCGCTTCCATCTTGACCTGCCACCGGGATCGCGGGGACACGGGGCCAGGTCTCCAGATGCTGGAAATCCTCATGACCCCCCACCTTTCTCTGCAGCTGAGTGCTACGACAATTTCTGAGCTGCAAATACAGACACACAAAATGTCACCTGCCTTTTTTTGTCACCTTTCAGACACTGGTGGGGACCCGATCTCTCTGCCAGTGTGATTCCCTTCCAAAAAAAAATAAAGTTTTGATGTAAATAGATGCCCTTTGTCAGGCCTGCACTGTTCTACAAGCCAGTATAAAATATCTTATAGGCTTAAAAATCAAAAGGCTGAGGGACTTGGGTCTTTTTAGTCTGGAGAAGAGAAGACTGAGGGGGGCATCTGATCAATGCCTATAAATACTTAAAGGGAGGGTGTCAGGAGGATGGGGCTGGTCTTTTTTCAGTGGTGCCCAGGGACAGGACAAGAGGAAATGGGCACAAACTTGACCATAAGAAGTTCCACCTAAAGATGAGGAGGAACTTCTTTCCTGTGAGGGTGGCAGAGCCCTGGAAGAGGCTGCCCAGGGAGGTGGTGGAGTCTCCTTCTCTGGAGACATTCAAACCCCACCTGGACACCATCCTGTGGGACCTGCTCTGGGTGGACCTGCTCTGGCAGGGGGTTGGACTACATGATCTCCAGAGGTCCCTTCCAACCCCATAGCATTCTGTGATCTTTTTCCCTTCCAGCAGTTTCATTATGTGATCCAGCTTCTCCAGGAATTGGTGATTCAAGCTGATTTATACAGACTCTTAATGTAATTTTTACAGCTTTCAAGCAATGAGATAATACCATTCTCTAGGACAGTGCAGCGATTAAAATAACATTTTTATAAAGTGACACAACTGCTTACAGAGTCTACCATTAATGTCAGAACACTTTATTGCTGGCGTGGCTCCAGCACGAAGATGGAGAGGAGTGTTAGAAAGACAACACACGCCTAGTTGCATTGAACCAAAAGCCCATGTATTTGCCCCATTTCCGAGGGCACTTTCAAATAAATTAAACCGAATCAAGACGAGGTTGTGCTTGCACTTGGTGGGGCTGGTCTGGGTGGCATGGCATGAGGGGTTGCAGCTCCTTATAATCCTTGAGCATGTTCTTGTTTGCTGCGGGAGTTTCTGTAGACGGTGCGTTGGCTGAGCGATGGGGGTGACCGAGGGCAACGGGAGCCCTGGCCTTTGCTTTATTTCAGAGCTTCCGGCAGGGATTTTAATTTTTATTATTTAGAGAGCAATAACAGAGAAAAGGAAGCAAACCACAACTCTGAGGTGCGATGTGCGTTCCCAAAACAAAACCTCAGCCCGACACAAGCCCGTATTGCTCACTGCTGGGATTTACCTGTGGGGCTTTTTCAGCTAGTGGGAAGGCAAGAGTTTCCAAGCCGTGCCTGCGGGAGAGCTGGGGTGCATTTAAGCCGGTGTGGTGACTTGGAAGTGTTTCTGTCCTGTGTGGCTGTGTGTTTGCAGTGCAAAGTGAATTCCCCTCCCTGGACGTGGGAGGTAAAGGGGGTCAGTAATAACAACACCCCAGACCACTCCAGCTGCACAGGGTGCAACGGTTCATTTTCCAATTAAGCGGACTAGCAAAGCAAGAGGTGTTGGGTACAGGATAGGGAGCTGCCTGGTTGTGGCCACGATTTCTGCAAATGCTCAGTGGTCCTTCCTTCCCAGCCTGCCTGGGCTCAGCCCCTCTTCTCGCTGGGTTTCCCTTTCAAATTACATCAGGATCATCCAGCCACCTCTACCTAAAAGTCCTTGTCATAGAGGCACTCACCTGTTTCGGAATGCGTTTCGACATTTTCCCTGCAAATCTCTGCACCCACAGTGCCGTCGCCTGGGCGTTGCAGCATCACTTGCATCCTTGTCTGACATTGTCTCCCCTCAATTTGTTTACTTTCTCCAGCGACAGCAATCTAGGGACTGACTGAATTTACATCTTTTTGTATTGATATGCGGGATTAAGAGAGCCATGCCAGCGGTATTGTTGCCAAATAATGGCTTTCCCAAAGCAAGTCTATGCACATAAAACAGGGTTGGTTTGCTTATATTCATGCTCAGAGAAATTGCTTTTTCTCTACAAGCACCTTTCACAGAATCACAGAATGGTATGGGGTTGGAAGGGACCTCTGGAGATCATCTCCTCCAACCCCCTGCCAAAGCAGGTCCACCCACAGCAGGTCCCACAGGAACGTGTCCAGGTGGGTTTGAATGTCTCCAGAGAAGGAGACTCCACCACCTCCCTGGGCAGCCTCTTCCAGGGCTCTGCCACCATCAAAGTGAAGAAGTTCCTCCTCATCTTTAGGTGGAACTTCTTATACTCAGGTTTGTGCCCATTTCCTCTTGTCCTGTCCCTGGGCACCACTGAAAAAAGACCAGCCCCATCTTGACACCCACCCTTGAAGTATTTATAGGTGTTGATCAGATCCCCCCTCAGTCTTCTCTTTAGAGTAAAAAGGCCCAAGTCCCTCAGCCTCTCCTCGTAAGGGAGATGCTCCAGGCCCCTCATCATCTTTGTACCCCTCTGCTGGACCCTCTCCAGCAATTCCCTGTCCTTCTGGAACTGGGGAGCCCAGAACTGGACCCAGTGCTCCAGATGGGGCCTCCCCAGGGCAGAGCAGAGCAGAGGGGCAGGATGACCTCCCTCCACCTGCTGGTCACACTCTTCCTGATGCCCCCCAGGATGCCATTGGCCTTCTTGGCCACAGGGGCAAGTTGTTGGCTCATGGTCATCCTATTTTCCACCAGGACTCCCAGGTCTTTCTCCTCAGATGTCCGCTGTGAGATCCCTGAAGTTCCTGCTCAACCTAAGGCTTCTCCAAAGCAAATGAGAATACTTGGGTGCTGCCTTGTTTAGGCAACCGCTCCAATGAGGCACGTCTGTGGAACGATCCTGGCCTCAGTCCGATGGGCTCAGCCCCACTTGAAACCAGAGAAAGCTGAGCTATGCCACGTACACACAGCACAATTTCTCCTTCGGGTACAAAAGGTTTAGGATTGCATTAAAAAGCATGACTGCAGCAAAATTGTTTTCTTATTTCTCTGCAATACTGGTTTATAATCGTATAAAGAGTAATGAAATAAGAATGCAAAAACCCATTAGTGCACGATGTTCTGGGAGTCTAATTAAGGTGAAGTAAAACACAAACTCTGCCTGAAGAAATATTTTTACTTTCCCCACTACGGTATTTCTACAGCTCTTGAATTTGTGCATTTCTGGTGTCCTACAATCATTAAATATCCTCAAGTAAAAGCAGATGCTTTTAACAAAGAGCTCGTGATCTGAACAGAGGTCACCGCTGCTATACTGAAGGGTGTATGGCCTCTTACTAGCCCTATTGCTGTGTATTAACTTTTGTAATGGTAGTTGGGGAAGCATTCTTTTAAAAAATCAGCTATTTATCTGGAAACACTTCTGTGTATTTATTTTGTACATTTAAAGATCAAGGTGGCCATCGTTCTGCAGTGAAGAGCAGCAGGTCAAAGCTGAGCTTACACTTGGTCCTCCTTTCAGCGATGAAAGTTGTCCCTGAGATTTAGCACCATTTAATTATTTGTAATAAGCACAAAGCTGGTAAATTATTGTGACCTTGGTGAAAAACTCCACAACCCTTCTCCTCTTCCTTCAGCTGCAGTTAATAAATTTCCTCACCTTAGCCATGGATTAATTTTGACTTTCATGATTTACAAAGCAAGCGGCACCTTGACAAAAACAGATGCAAAAACCAGTTTTCAGTTCTAGCTGTCATTCTGCCTGCACAGACTACACTGCACTTCACTCACCCACTGTTAATTTCTTTAGACAGATCAATCCTCCTTTTTATTAATTATTCATATGGTCAGGCAGTGTGACCCCACGGACAGGATGGCGAGCAGGGGTAACGGCAGAGCAAGCCCTTGGAGAAGCAAGAGCTGTTTGCTGACCTGGAAGATAAGCAGGTCTATAGCCAAGGATATGAGCTGTAAAAACAATGGGAAAAGAGGTAAAAACGATAGCAGAGCTCAGAGCCAAACAGCCAGAGGCCCCCTCACCAACCTGTTCTTTTAACCCTGCGGCTGGCATAACCCTGAGCTACAAACGGGGTGCCCTGCCTGCAGAAGGCTGATGGAAACGCCTGTTGCCATCTCCCCACGTGCACTGTCAGAGCCCAAAGACTCTCAGATATGCCTGTACTAAGCAATTTAATCAGGCTGGAGCCCTGTTCTGGAACCAAGGTAGGAGCAGCCCACATCCATGGCACTAAACTCTCCATCTCGCACACAGGTGGGCCTTTTGGCCTCTTACCCCAATTGTTTGTGGAGCTTTTTTTAAGCTTTTCTTGCAATTCGGGAAAGATGGTAATCTCAGTATTGGTCCAGTTTTTATCCCAATTATCTGCAAGAGCAGCATAATTATCTGCAAGAGGTCTGATCTACACTGGGAGCTCCTGCAGAAGTGAGATGTCCCTGCAGCTCCACCAAGGCTGGAGCAAGGGACCGAGTCTGCCTGTTCTTACCCTCCCAGGAGAGCTAGACTCGTGGTCTTATCAAGCAGAACAATGTTCTCATTTATTTCCTTTACTCCTCTTTGCTGTTATTTTATGAGCAAAATAATTAATTATTTCCCATCCAAACATGGAGCCTTGGGGACTGGAGAGGGCAAGGAGGGTTTAGGGGAAAAGCAAAGCTCTCTGGGCAGAGTCCAAAAACAACCAATTTGTTAGCTTCCAGCACAAAACTTCCCTCCTCCTTTTCTGTGTTTAATGACTGTGCTGGGAACAAATATTGATGGTTAAAAGGGGATTAATTGTGTTTTTAATGAGGTTGAATTTTCTGCTTGCAGAGAAACTGAAGCTCGCTGCAGACTGTGCAGAGATCATGGTGTTCCATCAGCATTTTCTGTCAGCAATGACAAGGACAGATCCAGGCATGGCCCTGCTCCAGGCAGGACAGCTGAAAGAAGCACACAAAGATGGAATAAAAGATGAAGGCAGATGAAAAAACCGCATTGAGCTGATTCTGCATCCAGGAAACCCGAATCGGTTTTTCACGCTAGCCAAGTATTGCAGGTAGACTAAATGCATCATACACTCCCATTTATATTAACCTGTTATCTAATTACCCCTATAGGAAACATAAAGCCCATATTATTTAAGTAGCCTGAAGAAGTTTTCACGCCTCTCTTGTGTTTGATAGCAGGTAGGTAATTATGGCCAGCGCTGTAGTGACAGCGCTCGGTGTAGTATCAGAGGAGATACTGCAAATTACAAAACTTCTGGAGTTACAGGTAATTTATCGAATTGTTGACAACAAAAACAGAGGCTAGAACAGTATCGCTGTGTGGTATCTATGTGAATCACGTATTTAAAAGGCAGGCTTCATTCCCAATCGGGTGCTGGTAAACATGACGTGCTTCATGAGCAGCTACTGCATGAAACAGCAATTTGTTGCCAAGAGTTCCCATCACCGCCTTTGCAGTGCTGCTGTAATTTGCCACCAAATTGTCTCTCTGAAGCTAGAAGCAATGTGAGAAGCCATTTATGTACAGGTTTATGAGCAGGAAGAGCATTCTCCAAGTCTGACAGCAAACGCTTCTGATCTCCAGTTGCAGCTTTGAGATGACAGATGTGATTCAAAGATGCTTCGTGTCAACAAAAATTGGGGCTTTCAGGCTGCATCTTACCGGTGTGTTGCTGGGTGAAGCCCACCAACCCCACCTGGTGCAGTTTTCCCGAGGCAGCAAACACAGAGGTGATACTGGTATATAAATACTGAGCGCATTCCCTGAACCAAGTCCAGCCCCTGCTCAAGTAGGGTCACCCAGAGCTGGTTTCCAGGACCACGCCTGGGTGGCTTTTGAGTATCTCCAGTGATGGAGACTGCACTGCCTCTTGGGGCAGCCTTTGACCACCCTCACAGTAAAAATAAAGATTTTTTTCAGACCACCTCCAGGACAAAGTGGCTGGAACTCAGTGGCAAGTCCTAGAGCCAGGGGAAGATGTGGATCACTGCTGAAGTTTTCAAGAGGGCAGCTTTCCTTCCAGTGTACTGGCTGAAACGCCTTGCCCTCAACTTCTCCCTCTCCTTCCCTGTTATAGCATCTCCTTTTCCTGGTGTGTCTCCTCTGCGTTCACTTCTTTCCCCATCTGCAGTGTGCCCGCTTGTTTACTTGTATTTCAAAGTAATATCTATCAGGTTTCCTGGATGAAATCCCAGAGCTCCACACGTGGCTACTTGTGCTGACTTTAACCCACATTTCTGGCCAAAGGAAGAATGTCAGGGTGCAAGGCCTGGTAGTTATGACTAGAGATTGTCCACTCCCATGCCATGGTAAGCATTTTGGACACTGACCACAGAAGGGTCACCACCTGCTCTGGAGGGAGCTTCTCGAAACCCAGAGCAACCTTCAGATGACATTCAGATCACATCACACCTGCCGTGCCTTGGCAAGTCCTTGAGCACATGCTTTGTTTTCAGGCTTCAAGATGCCCTGCAGATGTACTTGCCTATTTTCAGGTAGTTGTACCTTCGAGTCCATCCTCACCTTCTCATGGGGATTCAACAGCTGGGCAGTTTACATGTATGTATTCATGCAAATGTGCTCTGACCAATGAAATCAGTCCATCAGCTTTAATTGAGATGTTTCTTGTTCTTTGTTCTCCAAAGCTGCTACCAACAGCATCCATGCTGGAAATCCAAGGCTATGTTAATGTATAAAACCCTGCTGACTATGGATGCAGCCTCAAGGAACACTCCCTGTGACCCAAGCTGCGCAGCTGGGGTACGACCTTCCTGAACACACAGACAATGACTAATCACCAAGTTTCCAAAAATATTTTCCCAGGTGTTCATTTCTGCAGGCAGCTGCCTTTTGCATGTTTATTCATGGCAGGCAAGGACTCCACACCCAATCTGGTGATAAAAAGGGCATTTTCTCATCACAGGCAGGGAACAAGCAATAGCTGTTGGAGATACGAATACGCCCACAGCAAAAAGTTCAGATCCAGATCATAGCTCCCTGAAGACAGACTTGGGTCCAGGACATCGGTTCCATCCCTCCATAGAGAGTGACCACATGCAAGCCTGAATTATCTTTTTATTTTTTTTTTCCCAAATAATTTGGATTCTCAGATCATGATGAGGGCACATCACTAAGGAAAATAATCAGTACAGAAAAAATATTAGTGCTGTGAATACAGGAGATGTTTACATTTAAAAAAAAAAAAAAAGCATAGGCTAATGCAGGTGTCTAAAAGTCAAGGGGCTTCTCTAAGATATGGAAGGAGCAGGTCCTTCCTGGGGGTGAGTCTGTTCTTTTGGACATGGTCCCATCTACCACACATGAAGCATCATGAGCTGGCTCACGCCAGGGCGAAGATGGGTATGGGAACATAAATTGAGTCCTTGGCTAAATTAATGGCCACATTACCATTACAATACTGAATTACGATCAGAGGCAAGGAAAGAAGCACAGATGGGGTTTCTTCTTATAGTAGAAAAAGCTTGGTTGAGTAAGAGCTGCAGGAATCACAGAATGCTATGGGGTTGGAAGGGACCTCTGGAGATCATCTAGTCCAACCCCCTGCCAGAGCAGGTCCACCCAGAGCAGGTCCCACAGGAACGTGTCCAGGTGGGGTTTGAATGTCTCCAGAGAAGGAGACTCCACCACCTCCCTGGGCAGCCTATAGGAAGGTACCTATAAGTCTTGGCTTGCCCTGCAATCACCTGGTCCCAGGCCGTATCCAAGCTTTTAAGGATACAGGCTGGAGCACAGCAGGGATTTTGATGCCAGATGTAGCCTGTAGGCACCAGTGATCCTTTGCTGCTTGACAGGGCTTCACAGGGAGGGTTTTCGCACCAATTTCAGCGAGTCTGGGGTCTTGCAAGGCGATGTTGCTTTCTGGGGATGCAGGGAAAATAGTTAGTCATTGCAAAACAGCACTACTCCAATGTATTTGGACTGACCTCTTTAAAATTCTTATCAGTTGACAGCTGGGATCAGGTGGAGTTTGTCTGGCATCACCTTCATCAAATCAGCAGCTATTTTAATAGAAGTCTTGGTCAAAATAAGGGATAAGAACATTAGCAAAGACTGGGACTGTAAATCTGCCAAGAAATTGCTATTTTCTTGCCATTAAGGATAACTTTGGGGTTTTTGCTTTATTTCTTTTGGCTGGGAGCAAGGTGCTAATATTAATTTATTCTCTGCAATCCTCAGCAGTCCATTTGGCCTTATGTAGGAGAGAAAAAAAAATGTTTTTTTTTTCCTTGTGCTGATTGCGTATTTTTTTTCATATTTAAGTGCCTGTAACTAAACAGGAGGCAGTGTGTTTCCAAGAGGAGAAAGCACTAGCATCCTGCAGATATCAGCAGTGTCTGTTAGCCAGAGACTGAACATCATCCACCTGCTTTCTAGATTCTTGACAGAAACAAGATCTTCATAAGCTTTCACAAACCCCCAGATTCAGGAAACTATGTGAATGTGGGCTTGACTGGAAACGTGAAGAGTTATGGAGTTATAACAAGGTTTGCATACAGAGGGAAAGCTTGTCTGAGCTCCCTGGAGTCGCATGAAACCTTCAATATTTCCTGGGACATGATAGAAAAATCACATGCTTCTAAAGGCAATTGCTGGTTTTGATGCCTATAGTTTAGCACAGGTTAAAATATTTTGCTTCTCTGGAAAGTACAGGAAGACACAGAAGTTTACAATGTGCCAACAGCTTAAATATGTGTAATAAACAAAGGCACTGTAACAAATGAGCTGGGGGGGGGAAATTATTTGGTAAGAAAGAGAAGATGCCCCTCTTATGTTTGGTTTTCCATCAACCTAACAGGCCACTTGTCAAGATCATGGTGTCAGGATTGGAGTGAATTAACTCAAAAGCAGTCAACCCCAAAACTGTGGGAATATATCTTATCATAAACGCTTAAAAGCAAGAATGAGCTACAAAGAAAAATTAGATGGGAGAAGTGCTGCTCTGCATCAGTAATTCACAGGTGAGAGCCAAAATCACAGACACCCTATGCCAATCGGGTGATGCTGACCTGGCTCCAAGTTCATTTCTGAGAGATCTTCTCAAATAAGGGTCTTGCCCAGAGCCCTTGACCTCAGCGGGAGCCCTTCCAGTGACTTGTATAGGCTTCAGATGTGTCCTTACATCAGCAACATGAAGTCAATATCAAAACTGTTGGCTCGGTAGCACAAAGGAACAAGTGAAAAGAGCTTTTTCCACCGCTCCAGCATGCTCCTCTTCATAACCCCTGCAAAAAAAAAAACAACAAACAGGGATCATTTGGCAGGCTTTTTCCATCCTGTGCAGCAGCACCCCAAATTGTTTACTGCATTGGTTAAAATAAGCTCCATAGCAGGAACATGCACTTAACTACCTATATCAGAGAAGTGACAAACACTATTATGTTTTCCAAGTGATGACCTAGCAAATAATTATTCATCATTTTGGTACCAGACGAGGCAGACGTTAAGGTCATCAGCTGTGTAAAGTCCCAAGTTCTTACAGTGGACCCAACCCTCAGGTAGGAACGGATCATGTTTTTAACCACCCAGTTGAACCGACTCATCAAGCATAGACTCAGAGAATGTCATAGATCTTACACAACCTACATAATTTATACATTCATAGATTTTTAAAGCCAAGAGGGGCTGTTAGTCCATCTAGTCTGATCTCATTTACCACTAACCACACAATGTTATCCAGTTACAGAGTGCGGTGTGGCTATCTAAGGCTTCCCCTCTAAAAGGGCACTTGAAATCATCTGGAGATAAAGAAGCTGCTATTTCCTTTTGGTTTGCACCACCGCCCAGTCTCTCCCTGGTGAAACAAACTGCACCTTGCTGAGAATTAAATTTTGCTTCTCTTTAGTATCGTAATATCTCCTTTTTAAGAAAAAAAAAATGCATAAGAACTTTTATCAATTCATGCCTTTTTCAAGTGACACCAGGATCTTGGAATCTTTTGCCAGAATACATATAACTCCTGCTTCTTGAGACTTAACATATAAGCAGCATCAGGGGGAGTATATATGGTATGTTTGATTTGTAGCACCATCACATGCCAAAATGTATTATGTGGAACAGCATTAGAGGCTAACCAGTACACACCACTGACATATAGACCAAGAGCCTGCTGTTTGTTTTTCATTAGGATTTTGTCTGGAATTTGCATTTTTAGACTATGCTGAAAGCTCTGTCTCTGTTTTGGGGACAACACTAAGGTTTGCTGAGTGGCCTGGCTCCTGTTCAGGAGAGCTTCAGCTTCATCAGCTCCAAACTTGGGAAAAATGCATTTTGAAGCCCTCTCCTCCTCTGCAGACGTGGTCAGATTCCTCCTGATTTAACGGTCAGTTGAACAGCATGGGGGATGAATTTGTCCACTAAGGGAAACTATTCAAATTGGCCTTTTTCTTTTCTTCCCAGAATATTTTTACTCCAGGCTCCTTAACTACTTAACCCATCTTTTTCCTTCCCCCTGGCAAGGGGGCAGCCCAACACAGACTGCACTCCTGCTGCAAGGCTGTCACCGAAGGAGACCTTTCACAGATCTGCTCCATCCCCTCTCCCTGAGCTGGGGGTCTGGTAGGCACTCCCTGCCTGCCTGCAAATCTGGAATGCACCGGAGTCCTGCTGTGCCGCTGGTGGGACCAAGCCCACAAGCTGGTGGGGACAGGCCAGCAGGAGCTGGTGGTGACCCTGAGTTTCTCTGATTTTGCAAGCACGTTAAAGTTGTTTCATCTTCCACGCGAGGCTAGGTCAGTGAGCGACTGGCCGCAGATCTCTGGATGCTGGAAAGGATAAGCAGGGCTGCAGTCCAGGCTGAGCTTTCCAAAGTCTGCAGCATCCTCTGGCGGAGCCACAAGGAAAGGATGGCCATCCAGGGGAGAGGAACAACGAGGTTTCATCTTGCATTGCCAGGGCAATGTTTGGGGCCTCTAAAAATGCACCCAAACCTCACTCATCTGTAACGTGACCAGGAAGAGCCAAAATCGTACATGCCCTAATGCTGACCCGGTGATGCTGTGTACGGGGAGCTACTCCTTGTGCTCCGGAGAGGAAGAGGCAGCCCAGCAATCAGCCTGGGATTTGGGAACTACACTTCTATTCCTCGCTTTGCTGCAGGTGTCCCAGCTGACCTCGGGCAAGCGTCTGCAAATTTCTGACAGTCCGGTGCCACAGGAACAGAACTTGTATTCTTACCGGAGTGACTCAGCTGGCAGAAATGCTCCCCACCTTCTCCCCTTCTCCTGATTGTTATGTTTTGAGAAAACCCCTAACAATTTAGTGTCGTTTAGACAATTACTTTATCACCCGGTGACCCCTCCCCACCCAAAATAAGGGAATTGGGGAAGGCAAGGAAACATGACGGTTGAAATATAAATAGATTTAATAGGATAAGACTAAATAATTAACAATAATACTAAAGAACCAGTATTAATCCTGATACTAATATAAGATATATAAGGATTATACTCAGCCAGTTTTATTAGCAGGGAGCTGTGCACTCCCAGCAGGGGATGGCAAATGTCAGACACTGTGAGCGCTATGGCTTTGGGAGGAAGAGAAGGGCTCAGAGGTCCGGCACCGGGGCAAGGAGTTTGCCGGATCACAGCCACTAAGGGAGAGAGACACTAGGCAGCAAACTTTCCTAATTTATATTGACTGTGACGTTCACGGTATGAAATAATCCTGTTGGCCACCATGGGTGAAACGCCCAGGCCTCACTCCTCCTCGTTCCTGCACCTGGCAGGGCTCAGAAACACTGAGACCTTGAATCCCACAGAGCCCAGCTGGCTATAAAGTCAGTATTTTCATAAATTCAGACATTAGAGTCTTCTAAAAGTGCAGTTTTCCCCAGCATAAGAAAAGCAGTTAGTTCTGTGTCGCTCAACCCAGGACACTGGTCTTACTCACCGTGATCAAACCCCAAAGCCTTCACTCCTGAGCAAAGGAAGCACTCAGATAAAATCTGGGTTCCCGGGCTGCAGTTCTTTCCTGGAATTTGCTATGTTTTGGCTTAAAGTGTAAAACGGGTTGTTGCATCCTGTTGTATTACAACAGCCGCGTGCCTGGAGCGCTTGCCCCACGCACAGGGCACCTGCGTTCAGTCTCCTCCTCAGCCCAAGGGGATTCAGACACCTCTCTGCTGCCTCCCGACCGTTTCATTCCTCTGTCACAACTGTGCAGGGAAGAGTTAATGATTCAGAGAGAGTGAATAAGACACTCTTCCTTCCCTCTCCCCAGCAACTGGAACACTCATCAGGGACGAAGAAGACAGGGCTCAATCTTTTGCCCTAGGAAGCCACAGGGTAGCATTCACCCCTGAAGTGCATCTGAGCACCCAGGACATTTGGAGAATCGAGTTCATCTCTGCCGGCCTGAGAAATGAGGCTGGTGGCAAGTGTGAAATCCAGCCACTGGCATGCAGAAGGAGCACTGGGAGAATCCCTCCTGGGCAGCTCCGCAAAGATTGACACGCTGATACAACCCAGCGCAACAGCGCTGCCAAATTCTGCAGCAATTCACTCAATCCTTATGAAAGCAAGACTAAATTGGACTGGAGCCTGCACTTCATCTTCTCTCCCAACTCCTCAGGGTGAGAACTGTTGAGCAGACCAGGTTTCTGATAAAGTAAAAGCAAACACCATTCCCTTGTGCTAAGATACAGGAATATTATCCTGACATTTTAGCGTGGATCACTCATATTGCTGCTCGTTCTCTCCACTCCTAGAGCTGTGTCTTGACAATAGAAACATTCCCCGAATACAAACAAAATAATCAGGGTTGAAAACCAAATTCATGGTGGAAGCATGCACTCCTCGGGAGCTACCTGTCAGGACAGATTTGCCTCTTGGCCTGGATGAGTCTAAGCAAGTTGAGTCTGCACTAGTTATTTTTATTCTAAATATTTTTATTCTGTCCTTCCTGTGGTAGTCTTGTCGTCAGAGAACTGTAACAACATGCTCTAATATCTGGTAGCCAGCAATCTGATAATTATAGGATCCAGTTTCAAATTTGTGTGACAGAAGTATAGAAGAGAAAGGTAAATAGGGTAATAACTTTCAGTGATATCTGCCTCTTCCTGGTTGTTTTCTTTTTAATGGATGACTTTATTTTACATCACCTTGAGTAATTACAATCATCATCCAACACTTTTACAAGCCATTACAATTTGAAGATTAAAACCTGCACTTAAGCAAAAAATGTTTCCGAGGAGGAATTTATCTGTCATTTGTCTTGGAAACAATATTTGTGTGCTTAAGTACTTGGCAGCCCACAGAGTGACCTCTCCTATCCGTCAGCTGTTTAAAATCATTTCACATGACAGGTGACAGCAATACAGGATCACTGGTGAGAAAGAGTGGCTCGTCCTCCAGGAACAGTGGTTCTGGGAGATGTGAAACCGCGTTTGTGCTTCTCCTAAGCCTGGACTTACCCCACCAAAGTGCCAACTCTTAAGTGAGTTCCTGTAACTTTTCTCTCAGTACTGGAAATAATCCATCAGTATCTGCACCAGGAGACGGTGAGGAGCTACAGATCCTGTGCAGTAAAATAGAACAAGACATTTATAGGCCTGAAGAACAAACCCACCACAGCCAGCCATTGTCAACAGGAGCAATTTAACCTCATTAAACACTGAAACACTGCACTTTGCAAATGTAAACAAATTGGTTTGGCTTTTTTTTTTCAATTATGTGGAAACAGCTATGCACAAGCTACTAAAAAAAATAAATTCTTTCAATCAACTCTTTCTAATGAAGATGTGGATGGACCACTGTAAAAATGAGGTCCCCACGGTAATTGTTAATTTTATTGTAGTCTGGCCTGAAGATGTAGAGAAACGTTTCTGTACCACACCTGAGTGAAATGAGCCCTAGCAGCCAGTTTTTTCAGATCTGGGGCCCTGAAACCTCATCTGCTGTGAGACTAGAAGAAGGCTGGCTCACCTTCTCACAGAACAAACAAAAAAACTGCACAGACACCCGCCACTTTCTTCTGCCTGAGGTGGGTACCCTCCCTCAAATAAACCCACGGGCTGGTCTGTGTATATAGGCCACAGCAAGGCCTGGCACCACCCTGTGGTATTCCTGACCCAACGGGGAGTTGCTGCAGTTTCTTGAGAGAAAATAATTAAAAGCGTGGCGGGTGGCACGCCGAGTAACGGCGGTAAAACTGACCCCCGCCCGCAATTTTGAGTGCCTTTGAGGCCTTCGCCAAGAGTCCGTGCCGCGCAGCGCCCCTCCACACGGAGCACGGGAAGCCCCTGCCCGCGCCCAAGATGGCTGCCCGCTCCGGGCCCGCCGCCTCCCTCACTCAAGATGGCTGCAAAGCGGCAGGCGGCTGATGTGGCGAAGCCGGGACGGCCATGTTGCTTTCGGGAAGC
>JAHREE010000210.1:59380-73405 GCA_033628505.1 Tringa tobata
TTCGCCCGGGCGGGAGGAGCGCGGCGGGCGCGGCTGAGGCGGGAGCGGGGCAGGGTAAGGCTGTGCGGCGGCCCTGAGGGGGCGGTGGGGCAGCAGCAAACCGCTGGGAAGCACCTCGGGGACCGCCGGGGAAGGGAGCCCGTCGGCGGCTGCAGCCAGCACTGCCCTGCCCGGCGGGAGGGCGACTACCGCCCTCGGGCCGCAGGCCAGGCCTTGATGCCTCAGGAGCAGGCATGGCGGCGGCGAGGCATCACCCGGGAGCGGAGCGGCCCGGCCTGGCGGTGTGGCTGGGGCCGAGCTGTCCCCTGCGGGGGTGGCGGGCGGGAGGCCCCAGGCTGGCGTTGCTCGGAGGGCCGGCAGCCTGCCATGCCGTGAGGAGACTCGCACAGTTGTCAAGCACAGGGAGGAACGGCCTTGGTTTCTGATTTTCTTGCCCCTATGCATTCTGCAGGCTGTTACGACACATAAAAATCTGTTGGCTGCACAAAGTAAATGGTCAAAATCAGCAGACGATCACACCTGTGTTCTGTCAGTGGTGTAAGGAATAATACAGTGCAGTTTCTTTCGGATAGGAATGTTAGTGTCCGTGCTGTTCCGCCTGGAAAGTGGAGTCAGCCTTGGATTTTCTCACGTGAAGAGCATTTTCAGTTGTGTCTTAAAGGTAATGTACTTGGGTTTTAGCAAGGCAGAGATCAAAGTTCTGTAAGTTTAAAAGAAGAACCAAAGAAGAACTTTGGATGACTCTTGGAGGAATTTCTCCAGCAGCGCTCTGGAGGATAAACTGGGATGCTCTGGCTATTCCTTGACTTACCCAGCAGTGCACAAACAGAGCACAGACCGTGGCAGGAGAGGTGCAGTTGTTACTATTCGCTCAGTGTCCTGAAGTACTGAACTTTACCTGCATCGTGTGGAAATTTATGTGAATAAGCTTAATTTTCCAGATGATTAATACAGTTGAGTAACTTCAGCTGTTATTTATGTCCTCATAATGCTTTTTTTTAAGCAACGTTAGCTTAGTATCTCACTGTCATGAATATATTTTATCATCACAATCACAAGACAGGTTAAAAAAATCAGAAAAAAATGTCGGGTGTGGCTCATTTGAGGACTGAAGCAAGGTCTTACGCATCTCTGGCAATGAATCTTACTGCCCTTTACTTGGGGCAGATTGTGTGCTTTTACATACTCTGCCTCTTGTGCTGCAGCTCTGGTTGTTTGATCGCTTGAGCAGTTCATTTAACCGATCAGGATCTGAGGTGTTGCACTGCTGTCGCTGTGATGGTCCACCCGTGTTGGGCTTATTTTGCCAAGTGGTAGCACAGGCATCAAGAAGAGCAATTAGATGCTTTTACACCCTACCAGCGCTTCAGGGAAATATTTGGGCGGTTTCTGCAGAGGATTGTTACTGCAAACCGTCAGGTAAAACTCTCTAAGGCACAATTTGGAGTTTTAGAAAGCAGGGATTCTTTATTGCAGCGCCGGGTGCACAGGGGATCGCTCTTCGTATTGTGCGTCCCGAATGCTGTCAAGCCAAATTTATACACAACAGATATACATATTCAATGTAATTCCAAGAAAACATTAGCATATTCATTACATTTCTGAGAATTCATTTACATATTATAATAAGCTTTGGGGCATGCATAATCGCACCTTCTGGTGGTCCTCTTTTGAGTGAGGGTGGTTTGTTCCTCAGTCTTTGTCTTCTTCTCTGTCCTTTGTCTTACTCTGTTGAGCAAATCATTGCTCACATGTTGGCAAAACATTCTAGCTGCTTGATTGATCATTAAACCTAATGATCTTCCTGCTACCACCTGTTTGTCAGACAATGTCCATATTTATTACATCCTTGTCTTAGGCCACCAAGTTCTCAAGGCTACATACATCCTTTCTTATCTTCATAAGTCCTTGAAACGATTTGGGATGGTTACTAAAATAGCTACATTTCTTCTCTAAAAGGATATTCCCTACAGTTTAACCATTTACAGAATACTAAAGTCTACTTTAGGTGTCACAATGAAGATGATTAAATAAGAGTATACTGGGACTATTTTTTTTTTCCCCTAACACTATTGTTATTTCAAGAGTTCTAGTTTTGGTCATTGTTGGGCCCCTTAGTTGTACATGTTCATGCAGCTGTTGAGAGATTGAAGGAACCCTTCCTGGGAAAATAAGGAAGAATTTCCTCCTCACTTCTCTGAAGACGAACTTAAGTTCTCATTGAAAAGGCTTGGGGAAGATCAAGCAACCAAAGATTATCATATAACTTTGCAAAGAGCAGGGAATTTTTGTGTGAAATAACAGAATTTTTGAGAGGTATGCAATTCAATTGCTTTGACCTATTGGGTTTTTCTCCCCTAGAGAGTTGGGTGTATAAATTGGTGTACTTTAACTGTCTTCACTTCAGAAGGGCTATACCACATCACACCAGTTAAGGCTCTGGTCTGTAGAAGTTGCAAAGTAGATGCAAACAGTGAAAGTCCAAGAAAGAACAATGTTTTAGAAATATTTACTGTCCTTCCTACAAATCTCTTCATTTACTGTGTTAATTGTCCTGAATTAGATAGCTGCTATTGACTGTGTTGTTGCATCATAAAAAGAGTGCTATAATACAGAGCAAATATAAATCCTCTCTTAGAGATTGGAAGCCACTGTTAGGCTTTATTTTTGAAAACAGTTGTACTTATTCCAGTGGCTTTATTAGGAACTGTAATTGAATTCACAGAATGGTATGGGGTTGGAAGGGACCTCTGGGGATCACCTAGTCCAACCCCCTGCCAGAGCAGGTCCACCCAGAGCAGGTCCCACAGGAACGTGTCCAGGTGGGGTTTGAATGTCTCTAGAGAAGGAGACTCCACCACCTCCCTGGGCAGCCTCTTCCAGGGCTCTGCCACCCTCAAAGGAAAGAAGTTCCTCTTCATGTTTAGGTGGAACTTCTTATGGTCAAGTTTGTGCCCATTTCCTCTTGTCCTGTCCCTGGGCACCACTGAAAAAAGACAGGCACCTTCCTCCTGACACCCTCCCTTTAAGTATTTAGAAGCATTGATCAGATCCCCCCCTCAGCCTTGTCTTCTCCAGACTAACAAGACCCAGGTCCCTCAGCCTCCCCTCGTAAGGGAGATTCTCCAGGCCCCTCATCATCTTTGTAGCCCTCTGCTGTCCCCTCTCCAGCAGTTCCCTGTCCTTCTGGAACTGGGGAGCCCAGAACTGGACCCAGTGCTCTAGATGGGGCCTCCCCAGGGCAGAGCAGAGGGGCAGGATGACCTCCCTCCACCTGCTGGTCACACTCTTCCTGATGCCCCCCAGGATGCCATTGGCCTTCTTGGCCACAAGGGCACATTGTTGGCTCATGGTCATCCTGTTGTCCACCAGGACTCCCAGGTCTTTCTCCTCAGAGCTGCTCTCCAGCAGGTCAGCCCTCAACCCGTACTGTTGCAGGGGGTTATTCCTCCCCAGGTGCAGCACCCTACATTTGCCTTTGTTGAAGTTCATCAGGTTCCTCTCTGCCCAGCTCTCCAGCCTGTCCAGGTCTCACTGGATGGTGGCACAGCCTTCCAGTGTGTCAGTCACCCCTCCCAGTTTTGTGTCATCAGCAAACTTGCTGAGGGTACATTCCATCCCTTCATCCAGGTCGTTAGGAGCAAAAGTTAGGATTGTGAAGACCAGGGTGCTTTG
The DNA here is from genome assembly GCA_033628505.1 of Tringa tobata. NCBI lineage: Eukaryota > Metazoa > Chordata > Aves > Charadriiformes > Scolopacidae > Tringa > Tringa tobata. The sequence goes on from JAHREE010000210.1 coordinate 63,056, forward strand.
TGTTCATAAATAGAGGGATAGAATTAAACCTATTAGTGATGTTACCATTAATTTTCTTACTCGATTACTGGCAGTTATTTCAAACCAACGTTAACCTGCAGTTAGAACAAAATATGTCTTTCTCTTTGATTCAATAACTGGATGATTTACTGCAACTTCTGTCATCTGCATTCCCATTGCTCTAGATGGAAATTGTTCAAGAAGCTTCTCTTGTCATTAACTGTAAAAAGTAAGAAGAAAAAAGCTTTCCTAATCTATTTGATGTAAGAAGTTGCTTCCTTATGCCCAAGATGAAAGCAAAATTCTTAGAAATCTTCTATTACCTGAACTTTTGGGGGAAAAAAATTTACATCCTGTTTTATACCCCTGAAACGTAATGTTCTGCTCTCAGTCTCATGAAACTGTAAAGCATGTAAACATACTATATTCAACACGACTTCAGAAAACTTTCCACATGGTAACAAAAAGTACAGTCTCATTTTTCTGGGAAGGCAAGGAAGTGAGAATTGGTTTATTTGTGGCATTTTTCATTGGAAAGACATTTCAGTAAATCATTTGGGGCCTGATTTAATCTAGATCCAGCTGAACTAAAAGAGATGATGTTGGAACGTACCTCTCCATTTGGCTTAGTATCAGGTATTAGTGTTAGAGCTCACATGGGAGCTTGTATCGAGAATTTATCTCAGATGGGGATCTTAAAAAGGAGCAGGAGGAAATTAGCACCTGCTCTGCTCATTGATTTCTTTAAGCGCTACTTATCAGTGAGCTCTGCAACCCTGGGGTCAGTTCTGCACAGAAATGAAGAAGGATATCCTGTTGGAAAACCCTAAGAAAGGCAAGCCAGGGGACAGATTAAGTGGAAGCTTTTGTAAATTTGTGGACTTAAATTGGTCTTAACCTCTGGATCTGCGCTTCTCTCAGCCTTCAAGCGTGCCATAGGAGCTGTTAGGGTTGTGTCTCCACGTAGCTGGTGATCATTGCTAGGGAACAGTTGGCATATTTAAAGATGCCTGCTGGCCAGAAGTCATAAGGCAGAGACTGTGGTGATTCCTGAACGTTTCTAGGAGCCTGGATGTGAGCAATTCTTTTCTGATATAATTTAGACAATGCTACTTTGCCCATCGCCCGCCTCAATTTCTAGGATGTTTCAACACATGCTTTGTCTGTCTCTTCTAGTTGCCTTTCATAAGTATTTTTTATGTAGTAATATTTTTGTTTTCTGTTCTCTGAGTAAACATCTTTGAACTTGCTAGTAGTGAGAAGTGCAGGAGTGAGGAGGTTCTGCACCAGCTAGGTGGGAAGGCCGAGATCCAAAGCAGTCTCATTGATTGGGGTGAACTTCTCGTAGAAGCTCATCTAGTACTCAGGATCAAACCCCCAGTTAAATACAAATATTTGAGGTTCTCCATAACTCAAATTTACAGACATTTTCTATCTGGCAGAAATCTCGTCCATTTTCTCTGAATGTAGCTGTATACGTTCCAGTGGCACTCAATGAGGTCATTAAAAAAATCAATTTAAATCTTTAAACACAGTTTTTAAAACATTATTTGGGATGTTACAAGTGTTGAATGACTTGTGCCTTGCAGATTAGAAGACAAGTATCCTCTGCAGCGCTTGCTGCTGTAGCTTTCTCTTGAGCTTGCTATTCAAACCTATTCACTCTAGGCTATGTATTGTATTCGACTTCCAGGTACTCTATGCACATTTGTCTTCCTAATCAAACAGTTTGTATCTGCCAGGAATGTATATAATATAATGTCAAACATAATTTAGATGAAAAGCGAAAGTACAGTTCGGTGTTATTTTCTGCCAACCTTTATTACTGTGAGAAGGAAGCGTAGCAAGCCAAGCTTAAATGAAGCCTTTTAAGCAATAACAAGCTTATTTCTCTGTTTATTTTGGCCTAATACTCTTCCCTTGGTTACAAAGCAGTTGTAAGCATGTGCTAAATAACGGACATTTTAAAACTACGCTAGGTTGGGAATATCAGTTTAGAGGATCAGATCAGAGGCAGCAAGGCCTCAGTAAGGTTGATGGCATCACTGTTGTGCTTTATGGGCAAGCGTAAATGAGACTTCTCTTTCCAGCAGTGTAGGTGTCATACGCAGGTTGAGACGGGAAAGCCACAAAGTTCTCAGACGCTGGATTTACTGTAACAATAGCTAATGTCTGTCTCTAGAGCTGGTGGGGAATGCAAACTGTTCTTTCTGAAAATGTCAAAAAACTTCTGACCCTCTATTTGTTGATTGAGAAGGAGCAGTTTTGAAATATTTTTCAAATAAAACACTATTACCTACTCAAAAAAATTGTAGCTATTTCTAGATATGTAGTTTGTCCCTGTGTATTATTTAAGTGGCCAAATACATAAGAACCTTACTAACTATCGTTATTAACCCCTAGGTCTGATTGTTTACCTGGGGGGGAAGAAACAAAATTGAACCAGGTCCAAAGATTTATTCCTGTGCTTTGACACGATGGCTGCCTGGCACAGTGAGTGGAGCCTGGTGTGACTGTGAAAACACAGGCTCTGTTTCAACACCAGCCTGGAAACAATTGGAAGTGACTTGCTATGCTTCAGTTTCCCCTTTGTACAAGAGCGGGGAAAAGATGCTTGTTTCTACTATAAATTGTTGTGACCTCTACTGTTGAAAAGTGCTTTTATGAAGAATGTTTTATTATTAAGCTGGGCTAATCACTTTAATCGTATTGCGTTACTGTTACCATCTGTGCTACAGAATATTCACTTTGAAGGGTTATCCTGGAATGTAAATCTAAATCTATGACTGCAGTAAACCAAATGTGTTTGGTGATGATGGTTGCACTGATGGAAGTAACCTTGAGGTTTTTGCCATGTCTTGTAAATTAGGACATGGATCTCCACTGAGCTTTTTGTGTGATTGATGTTCTATATGAATGAAAAGATAGTTCATGGAAGAGGGAGAGCAAGCATTGAAACATTTGCCTGTTTTTCTGGCAGGATGGAGAAAAAGAAAATCCTAATGAAATCCAAGGTTGCTGCTCCTAACCTCCTGAGGGCACTGCATTCTCTGTACCAGTTCGGTCACCTCTGTGATGTGACAGTTCACACACAACATCTTGGAATTCAGGAGGACTTTCTGGTTCACAAAGCTGTCTTGGCAGCTTCTAGCAATTATTTCAAGGGGCTTTTCCTGCATGATGAGATGTTGGACACCAAGAATTGCACAGTGACTCTGCAAGACATTTACACAGAAGAGTTCACCTCCTTCCTGGAGTTTGTTTACACTGCAGAAGTGGAGATTGAAGCAGAAAAACTGCAACGCATGAAAGAAATAGCTGAAAGACTTGAATGCAAGGATTTGCTTGACATCTGTGAAGAAGTGAAAGCAGAGGGCAGGAAGGGTTTGGATTTGAGCCTCCATCTGAAAGGTCAGCTGTGTGAAAATGGAGGGCCACAGTGGACTTGCATGCAGCAAGAGGACAACCACAAACTCAGTAACTCTTCCCAAGTTGTGGCGATACCTGTGCAGAGAAAACTTTGGGATAGGCAAAAACGTAAAAAGTTGCTGGCTGGCTATGAACTCATTGAAGGCCAACCAGCAAGCCTGCAGCAAGAGGACTCTGCTTATCCAGAACCAAAATCCAGAACAGCAAAGCTACCGAAACGTAACAAGACAGACACCAGAAACAAATTTAGCGTGGATATCATCAGTCTGGAGAATAGTCATTCTCTCCTAAGTCAGGCTGAGTCAAAGGAAGCCTCCTTAGTAATTAGGAACACTCTGCCTGAGCAATGGGAAGATGAAAACGGTTTAATTTCCAAATTCACCAGTAAAACAGAACGTAGGAAATTAGCGCGGCATGTGGCAAAAGCTTTGCCACAGATTGTGTGCGAGAAGTGCAACGAGTCATTCTGTTTTATTGAGCAGTACCAGTCGCACATGGAGCTCAAGCATGACATTAGCCTGGCTGTCAAGTACAGCTGTAACACATGTGAGCAGCTCTTCTCCACTCACCAGAACCTCCAGCAGCACCACCTCACCATTCATAGCGATGAGCAGGGCTGCTTCTGTGTGTTTTGCGACAAGAAGTTTAAGCGCCAGAAGGACAGAAACGACCATATCCGCAAAGTGCATGAGAAGAAGCAGGGTCCCCAGGCCTGCCCATACTGCGACAAGGTCATCAGCTCTAAGTGTGGCCTGACAGTCCACATACGAACGCACACGGGCGAGAAACCTTATAAATGCGAACGCTGCCCCGCCAGCTTTGCCCAGAGGTCTGCTTACAATACCCATGTAAGGTATAGCATTCTCCATGTCTGTATGTCCCTGTCCCTGCCTGCGCGGGAAAGTGTATTTTCTTATTGAGCACCAGTTTAAAAGTGTTCCTCAAGTCCTCTCTGCTTTAGTTCCAGAATTCTTTGGATCTGATCAGAAGTGTGTTGAAATCAGCACAGATTTTTTTCCATTGACCTTATCAAGCTCTCAGTCCGGATTGCTGGGTTGAGGTCTCCCAGACTGGGAATTTAGGCAAATGTTGAGTCAAAGAGGACTTGTGCAGCCAGATCTGTTGGGTGATTTTGGAAGCCTCGGATTTGGATTTTTTAATAGGAGCCTGAAAAGAATTGGCATCTGTTTAAAATGCACAAGAAAATGCCCATTTCATAAACTTTGGGGGAGTGTTGTGCTCTGTAGTATGGTTTTCATGGGGCAAATATCCTGCATGCTATTTTGCTAGGTAGCATGAGCTTCCAGATGGGCATATTAAGCTCTGCCTGACTGAAAAAATGATGTTTAAATTACACAGTAGCTTCCAGAACTGCAGAAGCCACTGTACATGTCAATCCATATCCATACCCTGCTTGTGGGTAATGGATACAGATGGCATTCTACTGGATCCCTGCTTCCCTTGTGAAAAATGTTGAAATTTGTTTCTGGTTCAGTCCAGGAGCAAAAAAAACTTTCTGCATGTGTCACGAGTGAAATGATACAGCTTGTTCTGTCCACTGAGTAGTGATGAGTAGAGTAAACTGCTGCAAGTGATGGCTTACAAGGGAATCTGTTTCGGCTTTCTATATGGGCATTTAATCTATATTTCCCTTGGTGTAAGTCCATAATTACTTATCCTGGCCACTATGGCCTTCGAGGAAGTTTTATAGTCCATCCTATGTTACTAGTCAGATGACGAATATGTATACCTTGTTGGTATACATATCCTTGTTGGACTGAGATCTTTTAATTTTCTTTAATTAACTGGTCCAACTACATAAAATTGCCCTCTTCCCAGCTCTCCAAACATGCTGTTAATTTCTCAAATGGTGTGAAGAACAATTAAAAGGAAACGACTCTTCCTCCAAGGCAAACATGTCTGAATTGAAACAATTAAGCCTATTGAAGTTGTGCTCTGTTGTTTGTTTGTTTTAACAGAAAAATCCATGAGTCTGGGCAAGAGAGGAAACTTATGCCTGTCTATTGGATGGTAGTTCCGCCTGCACGTAGACCAAACACAACAAGCTGTGACAAAGATCCTGACACAGAGACATGGGATGGGACATCGAAGGCTGAACAACGAAAGAGTGTGAACCACAAAGAGTCCACAAATCGTGAGGAGGAACCCGGGGGTTCATCTGTTACCAAAGCAGACTGTAGCAATGAGCAAGAACAGAAGCAGAAATATAAGGAAGCTGAAACAAGAAGTGAAAAAATAAGTGAAGAAGGGCATGAAGATGAAGGTGAAACAAGTGTGAAGGGTGAGGAGGAGGTAGATTTCGAAGCAGGGTATTCCGAAGTTGAAGACGGTAGAGATAATGAGGAGGGCTGTACTGAGGAGGAGGAAGAATACTCCAATGAGAAGGATGGCGAAGAACGTGAATCAGATGAAGAATTTAAAATAAAGAAGGTAAATAAAAGTGGGATGAATAAGAAATCTGCCTATGTAATAACATGCGACAAGTGTAATGAGCAGTTTGTCTCAAGGAAAAAGTATGTGGATCACTGCAGAGATGTCCATCAGAGCTTGCCTGGTAAAGTCTATCAGTGTGACATCTGCAGCAAGTCGTTTGCTAGTTACAACAGCTGGAAGGAGCATCGAGCATGTGTCCACACTGAAGAAAGGCAGTTTGCTTGCACCCTTTGCAATGCTACTTTTAAAAGAAAGAGAGATGTGAGGACACATTATATGCGGAAGCACGAAGGCAGAGTCAAACGCCCTCTCTGCTCTGTCTGTGGAAAGATCCTCAGCTCCCGAACAGCACTAGTGTTTCATATGCGGACACATACAGGAGAAAAACCTTACGAATGTGGCATTTGCCATTCAAAATTTGCTCAGCCATCACAACTTAAGATTCATACCAGGTCAGCCTACAGTACTGCTTCTCCCATTACCACTACCTGCATGCCCAGCATACTTCAGCACTTCTTCTCTTCTGACTTCCCAGTTCTGAGTCATTCTCCTTGTGTGTCCTTCTAATTGGAACACTGGGATATCATTTGTTCTGTAATACCTGTGATTAATTCTTTTACGCAAAGGCTTTGTTTGCATCTGGCCATTGCATCAGTTTTGGTAGGGATTTTGAAATGTGCTCTATCTGAACTTGTAAGCAAAAGCCAGTTATTTGAGACAGTGTTCAAAGTAAGATGATGGCCTTCACTGATGAAAAGTAGCATAGGCTGCAGAATTAGTCAAGGACCTCAGAGACCCAGATGTTGAGCCCTGCTCGCTCTTTATCACTCTGAGCAAGTCATTTAGTGTGGGATTTCATTTCTTGTATGCAGTACAAAAGCTTCTCATCTGGCTCCCTCTGTAGTCATTGGAGCTGAAATGGATTAATTGCTCCCTGGTGGTGTCTCAGTTAAATGTGTCCTCTCCCAGGAGAGGATGAATCATCCCATGGAATTTCCCGTCTTTCTCCAAAGGGGGAACCTAGCAGATAGTTTATAAAGGGAGGTTGGAGACCTAAGTCCCCCTAAAGGGACTGTTGGAGAGCTAAACGAGGTGAGAGAAATCCCATTACTAGAGACTGCGGACCCACACAGTGGGGACAGTAGCTTGCTTCTGTCTCCTAAGCATTCTTACAGTGATTTAAAAAATGGTGGGGTGTACTGATTCAGGAGCAGCGAGACATTGGAAATGTCAAGATAATCTGCGTCAGCTGAAACACAGCAGGGCTGCGCTGCGTGTAAGATGCGGTATGACTGCAACAGAACTTTGACTCATGGGGTTTGTGTTGGGTAACTGGCTGTCTCATTTGCAGCATTTTGCCTGACAACTCAAAAAAAAATTATCCATGTTTTTGCACATCAGGCTATTTGGGTTGGAATAAGAGAAGTCAGCACAGTATTAAGACCAGACATTAGGCTCAGACTTTCTCTGTTTTGAGCTAGTTTAAAAGCATGTGTTTGGAAACACTGCTTGCCTGACTTTCTTTAGTGCCTTTTGTTTTAAAAATGGGAATATCCTGCCAGTTGAAGTTTTCAGGCCAGAGGACATGAGACAGGGGGATTATGGAAGCCAAGAATGTGGCCCACATTTCCCACGAGATCTGCTGCTGGCGTTGTGCTGGGGACAGCTTCAGTCTCTAGCACAGGAGCAGTGTGTCATCTTCCCTTTCTCCCTTCTGATACTGGTGCCATGAGCTGTGACTTGTGAAAGAAAAGTGGATTTTGTAGGGCCTGAGAGTGAGGAAAACTTAAACCTTAGATGGGAATTTTAGTGCTTTAGCGTAGCACCCATACTAGCAAACACTCTATTTCCTGACTGAGCAGAAAGTACTTTTTTCCACTTCATTTAAAAAATTAAGTACGTTAACTGTAGTGCATAGAGTGTAATTTCAAATATAGTATTTTAAGAATGCACTACAAGAGCTAATTTATTAATGCTCATTTGTGTTTTGCTCCATTTAGGTCCCATACAGGGGAAAAGCCATATATTTGTGAGGACTGTGGGGCTTGCTTTGCCGATAAAGGCAAACTCACCGGCCACAGAAGGACCCACACAGGTAGGCATTAAATACTTCCATTCCTTCCATCTGGTTCCTCCTTTTATACTTTATACTACTAGAAATGGGTAGTTGGGATTTGAAGAAGGTGCATACTTGTTTTTGTAACTCACAGAAGGGATTTCAAGTACCAGAAAAGAACTGCTAGGGATAGAAAGACATCTGAAAACCAACTTTGGAGTACAAAATTCTGCTGAAAGAATTCAGAATGTCTTTTTCTCTTTACTCAGGAGAACGCCTTTTTAAATGTGATGTGTGTGGAAAACATTTTGCCACCAACGAATATTTAAAATGTCATAAACGATGCCACATGGGTGCTAAGCCCTACAAGTGTGAGGTCTGTGGGAAGACATTTGGGCTGAGAGCCTCGCTAGCCCAGCACAGTAACGTCCATGCAGGTAATGAAACAAACTCATCCGCGCTGGGAAAATAAACAGCACCGGAAGCTTGGATCGAAAGTACTTTCCAGTTTGGATGGTGACATTTTATTCCAGGACCCCTTTAATAAGCTCCTTGAATTAAGTAATGAGGAGAAGCAGGGTTTATACTGATCCTGACTCGTTAAACAGGGCAAATATGTTTTTTTTATCATGTTGGATGACACTTGCCCGCAAGACTGAGGCCTGTTTAGTGCTGCTGTAGGAGGTCAGAGCAGAGAGCAGCTGTAGCTGCTGCTGTTGCCCTTGCAAGATGAGAGCTGTTCTCAGGCTTTCCTTTGCAGCCAAGAAACGTTTACCACATAACCTTAAAACCCAGGGCCTCAAGCACATATTTCCTACGCACACCACTTTATCAACATTGATCTTTATGCTTTTTGTCTGCCGAAATCGAGGCCAAAAGAACCTGCCTTCTAACTCTCTGCTTCCTGGGGTTTTTTTTTTTGGTTTTAGAGACCAGGCCGTACTTCTGTGAGCAGTGTGGGAAAACATTCACCCAGCAGGGCGCCCTGCGGCGCCACCAGCGCATTCACACGGGGGAAAAGCCGTACAAGTGCAGAGCCTGCGAGAGAACCTTCACGGACATGTCGACCTTGCGCAGACACGTGTCGGTATGTTGCCCCTCGCGCAGCTTTGTGGCAGGCAGATGACACTTTAACTGATGAGAGAAGTTTCTTGCCTTAATGAAGGGTGGACGCTGGTGATGAATATGAGGGTTGGGGGATTGATCTACCATCTACATGCAGCTTTTAAAACACATATTTCTGAAGCGTGGAGAATTTTTCTCCATCGACACAGCAACTCCCACTACTGGCTGTCCAGCCAGTCATCTCCTAAATACTCGGATTACCTTCAAAAGGAAAATCTAATCTTATAAAAATGTCTGAGGAAGGACTGATTATTTAAAATGCTTATTACTGATTGAATCCTTTTCTGAGAAAAAGGAGTGTTTTGTGTTACCACGGTCTCTTGAAGTCTTTTGAGCCCTTTACACAGAGGCCAAAACACGATGGCTTGTCATGTCTTCATGTTGCCGCTGAACATGACTTTACCAGTTTCCAGTGTTGGGATATGCTGAAAAACGGATTGCTGAGCCAAGCTGTTCTCAGACATCTTCAGGTCCTTGAAGTGACTGCTAAGACAGAACACAAGGTTTTTTTCCAATCGCAAGTCTTTAAGTTAATGCTTGCCTGTATATTAAAACTTTAGCTTCTTTTGGAAGCGTTCCCTGACAGCAGAGCCAAAAAATCAGTAGAGTTGGCAAAACAGTTGGCAAAACAGACTTGTTCTTGTGTTTCAGAGTTCAGCTTTTGCATTTGAGCGTAGTATCACAGAATTAACCCCAATATGTTTGATTTTTCTCTGGATTAAATCTTCACTTATTAAAGTTGTTGCTAGAAAAAAATCGAATGTAATTGTTTTTCCCCATTTTTTTTTTCTAGATTCATGACCGGAATGCTCACTGGAGAAGTTTCTTAATAGATCTTACAACCAAAAAAGACCACAATTGGTCCAAAATAGAGACATTCTCAGAAGCCTGCATGGGTGAAGACCCTACAGCAGAAATTTGGTCGGTTGACCGAGGTAAACTCTATAAACCGGAAAGCGTTAAGTCTTAAAAAAGTGGAAGGCGCGCCATCTAGTGAAAGCAACGCGGAAGACACCCATCGCACCCTTTTATACTTATAACGCCGGTTATGGCTGTGAAACGGTTTGGAGCAGGCCCGCTTGTCTCTTGCGCTGAAAGCCTTGTGAGGTGATACCGGCCTGCTGCGGGCGGTCGATTAACCAATTAACTGCTGCTTTTTCTTTTTTTTAAAAAAAAATACTGTAATAAAGATGCGCTCATCACATAAGCGGTGTATTTGCATCGATCTGACCGCGGAAAAGTTGTGAATTTGGTAAGAAAAGGAAGGTGAAGGTCTCCGGGGGGGG
>JAHREE010000210.1:73761-97089 GCA_033628505.1 Tringa tobata
GGAGCTAGGCCGCGTTGCTTAGCAACAGCCGGCGCGGGCACGGCCGCCTCAGCGCTTCCGGCCGCCGCCCGGAGGCCGTGGGGTGAGGAGCGGCGCGGAGGGCCCGGCCCGCTCCCCTCCGCCGGCGGGGCTGCGGGGTGAGTGCGGCGGCGGCGGCGGGGGGGCCTCTCCCTTAGACGGGGCCCGCCCCAGAGGCCGAGGCCGCCGGGGGGAAGGTGTGCGTGTGGGCTCTGCCCGTCTCCCAGGCCCGTCGGCTTCGGGCCGCTGTGGCGAGCAGCGGAGGCCGAGGAAGAAGCCTGCTGAGGCAGAGGAGGGTGACTGGCCTTGTCCTGGCCTGCTCCGGAGTTAGTGCGCGTCTCTGGGTGCCCGTCTCGCTGCCGGCTCCTCCTGGGGTGCTGTCGCCTGTCCTCTCAAACTCGGGCTGGATGTTCTCTGCAGAGAACCTTTGCTTTGCAGGTTTAGTTTCTGCTTCTGCCCTGCCGGCTGTGCCTGTTGCGGTGCCGTTACTGTAGCTTCAATCCGAAACGAAGCCGATTGGTGCCGAGCAGTACCATCTCTTACTAGGCAGTGTGGAATTATTGGGGCAGAAGAAGAAACAAACTCATGGGTTCGCAATCAAACTATCTCGTTTTATCTTTTTTTTTTTTTTGGCTAGTTCTGCCTCTGGAAGGGGATATGTTTGTGGTGTCTGATGGCTGACTGTATGCAAGAGTTGCTTTTTTTTGAATCTCAGTTCTACAGGCTTGTCCTAGCAGGGAGGCTCAGTTTGCAGATTTCAAGGCCTTGTCTATTTTAAGATAAATATATCATACCTGTGTTGAAGATGTTGTGTCAAGCCAGTGCTCAGTAGCTCAGTGTACTTGCCATGGGAGTGGCAACGTAAAGCCTTTACAGTGTAACGTATCTTACATATTGGGTTACTGCTCCTCTTCTGAACAGTTAATTACAAACCAACAGAAGGCTAGTGATGAGAACGAGCAATGTGTTTGCGCAGTGGCTTTTGATTCTGCAAATACTGTGGTGGGAAGAACAGGAGGTTTCTGGTTTGCAGCCTTAAGGAATCCAAAGGATTTGGCACAATGTGTCTGTTAACGGACAGGTCTGTGATCAGCTCCTGGAACGAACAGCTCAGTTGGGTTATGGGCTCGTTCACCCCAGTGGGAGAAGTTTGTGGTTTGGGTTCTTGTTTCCTGCTGGGGATTGCTGTTGTCTACGTGTGACCACAGCTTTTGCTGTCTTTTCAGATAGAAAATAGACGGCTAGATATGAAATAAGTAGTTAAAAATAATCGTCTTGGAAGAAAAAGGTTGCATTTTTATATAATTGATTACTTCAGATATAGCATTCAATCAGTCTCTGCTTAATTCATTTTCAAATACTTGGAGTGCCAGCGTGTCATGAGGAAAAAGTCACAGTGACTGTAGAGAAAGAGAAGCTAAGTTTAAACATCATCCTTTATGCTTATGTATAAGGGTCGGCCTTTCAGTCAGGAGTCAAATCATGTCATTCTCATTCATATAAAATTGCTGTCAAAACAAAAGTGTAGCATTGGGTTTTGCTTGTAAAAGTGGACAGTCTTTTGAGATGCATGTTGGGCTCTGAGCTGGCACAGACCCTTGCTGGGTCTTTTGTTTTAGGTGGCGTAAGCATAACTTGGTAATAGTGGTTTTTAGGAATTTATTAGAATGATGTTAACGGAGCTATTTAAATCTTAATATTGAAAGTTCACTGAGCTGAAGATGCAAAGGTTAGGAAAGGTTTGCGTTCTGAGGAAACGTTTGGTGCTGAGGATAATCTTTTTCTGTAGAATCTAAAATAGAAGTTAGGGTGCCCGTGGTGGGTTGTGTTCCCTGTTGTCCCACTTGCCTGTTGCGTGAAGTTGGGGAAATGATTCTGCTTCCCTCTCGTCTGCCTTGTTTGTAGACACCCTGTGGCTTTTTGCCTTGTGTAGTATCAAGTCTGTGAAGCATTCATTTTACACCTATTTTACTGATAGTCTCCGTGAATCTCTATTTTGTAGTTCTCCGTTTTACAGTTTCTTGAAAATACTTTATCAAAACTGTTTTAACAGAAAATTTTATTGGGATGTGAGTCTAACTTTTGGTTTGTTGAAACAGGTATGGACTAAAATTTGAGTTTATATCTCTATGTGAGGAGAAAGAGTATCTCGTTTCGATGCTATGAATATTATTCTTGTGTCTCATGCTTAATATGGCTTCCTTACTGTTATATTAATATAAAATTTGTTCTGTTTGTACGCTATTTTTTCAATTTATCTTTCTGAGCAAGATTTTTAATTTCCTGTATATAAAAGGCTGCAAGTCTAATGCACCTGAGCGTGTATAGGGAAAAACAAATCTTAGTTAGCTTTTAGTAAGTGGAAAGAAATTCTTCAGATTCAAAATGCATGTGTACGTAGTTGTTTTGAACACAGTAAAATCCCATAGATTGCAGGGGGGGTGTTGCTCAGAAGACCTTCAAAGTTTACAGAAATACTGTTTCTTCTGTGACCTAACGGTTTTTTTTTAAAAAAAAACACCTCAGTTGTTTTGAGAACTTTGGAGCAGCTTGAAACATTGCTTGGAAAGGGGACATAACCTAAATGGTAGTGGAAATGGTGAAACCCTCATAAGGCTGCAAATGGGTATTCATTTAGATGGTGTAAGATTTAGAGGCTGTAAATCCATTTTGAGTGATGAATTTCTTAAAAAAAAAAAAGAAATAATTTTGAGGAAGTTTTATGATTTCTTAGATTTACAGTTTGAGAATATGATTATGCGGTCCCCTATACTTTGGTCGATTAAGAATTTGGAATTTTATCTGAGTTTTGTTTAAAAGTATAATCTCAAAAGCCTGCTTAAGGAAGTGTTTATTTAGGATTGCAGTTAACTTTTACTTGATCTTACCTTTCTTGTATTGCCTCATTAGGAGGGAGAATAATTTCTTAATTCCACATGCCTGAATGGGAACATTTCTTTTGATCTTCCTCCATTTGCTTTGTCCCTGTTACAGTTTCTGATAATGTCTAGTGTTTCAAGTAAGATTACGGTTGAGGCTTAAACTCAAATTAATTTAAGAGAAATCTCTGGGTATGGCTGGTGGCATGGTTTTTAGATATGACCACTTAAGGTAACACTTTTTGAAATCTGCACTTCTAGCCAGACGTTCCTTTGAAAGTCTGGTCCCTTAAGGTCAAGCACCTTAATGCTTAAATGTGAAGTGAAACACTCTTGAAAGTCTGGACATGACTTTTGGTCCTGAAATCTTTGAGTTTTGTTAGCTTCTGTGCAAATAGCTAACTTGCAATGTTGTTAACAGCCTTTTGCAGAGAGAAGAAAGATGGAAAGTAATGCAGTTTTGCTGGAATCCAAGTCCTCTCCTATCAACCTTCTGAATGAAATGCATCAGCTGCGTCTCCTGGGCCACCTCTGCGACGTGACTGTCAGCGTGGAGTATCAAGGTGTCAGGGCAGAGTTTGTTGCTCACAAGGCTGTATTAGCAGCAACAAGTAAATTTTTCAAGGAGGTGTTCCTTAATGAGAAGGGAATGGATGGCCCAAGGACCAACGTGTTCTTAAATGAAGTCCAGGTTGCTGATTTTGCTTCATTTCTTGAGTTTGTCTACACTGCTAAGGTAGAAGTGGAAGAAGACAGAGTGCAGCGTATGCTAGAAATAGCCGAGAAGCTGAAGTGCTTGGACCTCTCAGAAACCTGCTTTCAGTTAAAGAAGCAGATGCTCGAGTCGGTGCTGTTGGAGTTGCAAAACTTCTCCGAATCTCAGAACTCTGAGGATGAGAGCGCTCCCCAGCCAAGCATTTTGCTTGAGTCCAAAGCAGCTGCTGTGGCAGAAGCTGACCAGGCAGACTCTCCACTGGATCCTCCAGATTCCCCAGCAGATAGGCCCAGCAATGGGGTGTCTCCTGAAACGCCAGCTACCAAACCAAAAGAGAGAACGGACAAAAAGAAGGAAATGGTAAAGCCTCCTTACGCCAAAATCAGACGGGCAAGTGGGAGACTGGCTGGGAGGAAAGTGTTTGTGGAAATCCCAAAGAAGAAATACACGAGGCGGCTGAGAGAGCAGCAGAAGAACGCAGAGGTTGCTGTTGAAGAAAACAAATATCCTCAAGACCAGGATACGTGTGATACGGAGAGGGAGGAGGAGCAAGCGGAGAACAACATCAAACCTGAAAGCCAAGAATGCGATGGCAACTTTGAATCAGAAGAAAACCTGAAAAAATCTGAAGAGGAGAAAAAGAAACGAGGCAGTAACTTCAAGTGCAGCACATGCGAGAAGGAATTCCTGTATGAGAAAAGTTTTCTCAAGCACATAAAGCACAGCCACGGCATTGCAGCCGAAATCGTTTATCGGTGCGAAACCTGCAGTCAGACCTTTGCCAACCGGTGCAACCTAAAAAGCCATCAGCGCCACGTCCACAGCAGTGAGCGCCACTTCCCTTGTGAGCTCTGCGGTAAGAAGTTCAAGAGGAAGAAGGACGTCAAGAGGCACATTCTCCAGGTTCATGAGGGTGGTGGGGAGCGTCATCAGTGCCAACAGTGTGGAAAGGGGTTGAGCTCCAAAACTGCCTTGAGGCTCCATGAAAGGACGCATACAGGCGACAAGCCTTATGGGTGCACAGAGTGTGAGGCTAAATTTTCTCAGCCTTCTGCACTTAAAACACACATGAGGTATGAACAGACTTAAGTGGCCTTGTTAGATTCTGGGGGGAGAAGCAGAATCCCCTGGAACACACCTTGAGCCTTCAAGTGAAGAGGGGATGTAAAATATGACTGACTGGGAAGTGTCCGTATTTCCTTTTTTCATAGCTTCTTGTTTTTTCCTGCTTTTCGGGATAAGGGAGTTGCTGTAATTTTCTTTAAGCCAAAGTAGATGTGCGTGGGCCGAGGCTTTCTGCTGCTGAAGCACACAGTTACCTTTTCTCATGGGAGTGGACCTAATAAGAGTCAATGGGACATTTCACATGAGAAAAGCAACCCCCCATGCTGAATTATTTGTAGGATTAGGGCTAACTTGATGCCTCTTTATAGTCAATAGAATAATGATATGCAATAAGTATGAAAATATTCTAAAAAGATCAGAATAATTATTAGAATAATTTCCATTTAATACATTGGCCATGTATTAAATTGAAGAACACCAGATTTGGGTGCTAAGCATAGGAGGCAACTGACACGTGACTAGAAACAGGCTGACACGTTGCTGTCTGGAGGTGAGTGAAGCACCAAAGGCACCCACGCAGAGATGATGAAATCAGTTGTAGTGTATTGTGAGAGTCTGTGGTGAGAATTTCTTGTCTTTTCTGTATATATTTTTTACAGCTGTGCTTCTCCTGTTGATGTATTGCCATAAAAACTGTCCTTGTGTTGGCTGTGTTCCCGTAGCACTATTCAAAAGAGCCCTTGATGTGTGCATGGGCTGAAAATTTAAGCTAGAATACTGGAACAGGCAACAATTCTGTACACTGCCCTTTGTATACACACAGCCTTCCCCAGGAGATCACCCTGCAGGCTTTGGGGTGACAGGAAGAAAACTGACTGTATAAAAGTGACATCTTTTTATTCTGTTCCTTGGGTGCCACTCATTTCAGAGTAGCCAGTGCCTCTACTTGGTGGCCCTGCAAAAGCGTCGTGCCAGGGAATGTGTCACTTATAGTCTGTGTGGAATATTTTATTGATGGTGTCAGCAATATAAAGATACCTGCTTTACTCGGATCCCAGGGTGGTTACATTTTTCTTTTAGTCTGTCTATCTGGATACAAGTTTTCTAAACTTTATTCGATTTTTACCTTGAACATTTTGGTTTTACCCTAAGGAAATTTCTGGATTCCAGACACAGCACATGCGTGATTGAGAAATAAAAGCAGCACTGCAGGAACCATAATGCAGAATTCAGCACAGCAGAATAGTGTTTAGTGTTTTTAAAAGACATTAAAATCTTGTGCAGGCATACAGTTGGAGAGCAGCCGCAAAGTGAAGACAACTTGCGTTGTGCTGTAAAGGAAAGAGACATACCTCAGTACTTTAATGTTTCTTTCTCGTTTCAGAATCCATACTGGTGAGAAACCTTTTGTCTGTGATGAATGTGGTGCCAGGTTCACTCAGAATCACATGCTTATATATCACAAACGATGTCACACAGGTAAGGCTTTCTTTTGCAACATGCTACTACGTATAGGAGGATGCCTGCTGTGAAATTAGGAGATCTTACTTTTCAGAAAATGCTTTTTTGTTGTTGTTTTTTATATAAAATCAGATGCTCTCTACCCTGGATACGATTTACTGAGAAAGGTCCCTATAGGTGGATAGGCAGACAGTGGAGAGAGTAAAAGGAGCTGATGAAAGAGAAAAGGAATTCCCACCTGGCTGGGATCCAAAGTCTGAAGTGAGGACTGAGGCTGCTTTGGATATTCTTCAGCATCCTCAGATCTGTCATCAATAAAATGTCTAGTTGAATTCTTAAGAGAAGAATGATTTCTCTGTAAGTCTGGAACGGTTGGCCCAAGGAATATAAAACAGCTGTCTTGGCTTACCCTCATCTGCAAAGAAATGTTTTCAATACCACGTGCCCTTCTCCCCGGTATCTTTCATCGAATAAATTGGTGTTTTGAATTGAGCGTTTGTACCACCCATGAGTTGTGTATGGTGCTTTTGCATCTGCCTTCTGCTGGTAACTTGTAACTGAATGTGGATAGCAGAAAATATTAAATTGCAATGAAATAGAATACAATTCCAACAATGTTTTCAGGATGCATAAAACTAAAATTGGCTGCTTACAGATGGAGGCCTTTCATTAAAGGCATGCAGCGATGTGTTTACGATGAGAGTGGGCCAGAATACTCCAAAAATGCCGAGAAGACTGCTAGCTGCAGATCTCTGGGCTTTTCCTGTACGGTGTAGAGCTATTAGTGTACATTAGGATAGGTGTGCTAGCCCTTTGCACTTGCAGGGTTTTGTGCAGGTTTCTTGCAGGAGACCTCAGTGTCTTACGCAGAGATCCCTGCTGTCACTTCAGCCCGTTCAGATCCTTTGGTGAGGCTGGCACGTGCTCGATTTGTATCTAATAGCATTCAGTTTGTGCATGTGGCACATGCAAACCAACATTCTTAAAGGCGATGTTGGTTTAATTCTCCTTTTCACCCTTCCTGTAGGGGAAAGGCCTTTTATGTGTGAAACGTGCGGGAAGAGCTTTGCCTCTAAGGAGTACTTGAAACACCATAACAGAATCCATACTGGATCCAAACCATTCAAATGTGAAGTTTGCTTCAGAACGTTTGCACAGAGGAACTCACTCTACCAGCACATAAAAGTTCACACAGGTAGGAGGTGCTCTTTTTGTTTGAAACAAGTTGCCACGATTTAAAGATGTAGACCTCACAGTTGCGTGATTTGGACACAGAATTTCTCAACTAAGATTTCCCATTACTGTAATTCCTACCCTGCAAGCACATTTTAATGCTTGATGCGCTATGTTCTTTATCTACTTCCTTTCTGCTGGTACTCCTGTGCTTCTTACTGAGTTATAGCATTTCTCTGAAATACTTCCAAGAGCAATGTGGATATTGTTAATAATACTGCGACATTGCTAGCAAGAAGATTATTGGTGACCGAAGAACTATGTCCATTCTAGCTCTGAGCAAAGCACTGCAGAGAGCTGGTCGTCTTCTTGTCTGCTTGCCCACCTTTCACATTTGTGTTTTCTCCTGCTCAAATTTTTTCTTCAGTGTCTCTTCTTAAGTTTTTTTTTATCTGGTCTCTCAAAGTCCATGTTACTCAGCAATATAACAGGTTGCAAATACTCATGTTACTTTCATCATGTAATAAATACCATGTTTGCTTATCCATTGCCACCCCATAGGAATTGTCCTTGCCAGTGTTCTCTGTGTTAATGAAATTCTTGTTTTGTTGCCATGCCTTGCTCTTTCTTTACTCCCTACATCTGTGTATCTGGTGAGTGTTACTGTAGGGGGAGCAGGGAACATGGCATGGCAGTGCTGCTGTTAACAGTTTTTTTTCCCTGTTCTGGAATGTCATCTCTTTTTCTGTGACACCACTTGCATCTGTTATAAAGTTTCTTGGTATCCCTTTTTCTGCCTTAGCACATGTGGTTGTTTCAAAAAGTACTTAATACAGTTACTGTAGCAAGTCACAGTTTGTGATGTATTTGGAGGTAACCTTGTGGTTCTGAGCAGCTCTGGTATTCATGCTCATGGAACACACCTTGTAAACAGGAGAGCTTGTGTTCTGGTATTGGAAAATACATGTAAAAGTGTGGAGGCTTCATTGGTTGCACAGATTTATGCAGGTTATGGGGTCTAGCTCTTACTCTGTAAGTATCTGCTTACTTCAGATGTGTCAAAATTTACCCAACTGTGAGAATTCTGAAAACATCTTGTTGGTTTTTTTCTGAAGATGCTTGCGTGTGTCTTATTGTTTCATGAAGCACAGGGGCTACCTGAGGTTCCCCAGTGAGTAACACTCATAACACAGCTACATCACCCCTCCAACGCTGTGCTCTGCTTTCAGGTGAACGGCCCTATTGCTGTGACCAGTGTGGTAAGCAGTTCACACAGCTCAACGCGCTGCAGCGGCACCATCGAATACACACCGGGGAGAAGCCCTTCATGTGCAACGCCTGCGGGAGAACTTTCACTGACAAGTCTACCCTCAGGCGGCACACTTCGGTAAGAACCTCTCATCCCACTGCCTCGTAGCTCTAGAGCCTTTCCTCCGTGGCCGTGTACGGGGCTGTCAGCTTTTTGTCAGGCCTGGAGGGGACCTCTGTGCAATTTTTGTTGGGTTGAGCGCGTTGCCCTCTCTCTGACGTGGCGTTCCAATACTCAGATGGTTTGCGTTCAGTCCCGAGCCTGCACTGAAGCCATTCCTAATCCGTTGTAGCATAGCCCATATAGGTTACACCTGAGGACTCTTCGGTCACAGATTTGTTCTGTTGCCTCTGACTGTGTTCCCTGGGCAGGAGAATTCCCATTCTGGGCCAGGCTTTCTGCTGGACCAGTTAGATATGTTATGAAATCAGGACGCTCACCAGGGACACAGCTTAGTGTGTGGATCTATACTGACCTCGTTTTGGGATAGCTGTGTGAGATGAAAAGAGAGACCTTTTCTACCAGCATCAGGTATGAGCTGGATCCAAGCTTTTGCCTCCCAGGCAGTCATCATGTGTTCAGCCTTCTGGTTTTGGGTGGGTTTTTTTCAGATACATGATAAAAACACACCCTGGAAGTCCTTCCTTGTCGTTGTTGAAGGAGCATCTAAGAATGGCGAAGGTCACAAAACAGAGCTCCCTGATGAAGAGTATGATGTGTCACCTAAAATACCAGAGAAGCTGCTGTCTTTCTCTGAAAACGGCCACTGTCAGAACTTGACTGCTGTCCCGGGGAGTGTGACTGCACTGCACGACAACGGCTCTGCCACGGGAACAGACTGTAAGTCGGATGGGACTCCAGGACCCGAGGAAGCCCTTATAGCTACCACTTTAAGTGAGCTGACAGTGCTACATACACAGACAGACTCTATTCAGCCGCAGCTTCATGCTCTGGTCAATATGGAATAATTGGGTATTTACAAGTCCAGTTTAAGCTGCACCCGTTGTGTAGTCCTTTGACTTTGCCAATAACCTGCTGAGGGAACTAGGAGAAGCTATAACGAGGAAGCAGGGCTAGATACTAAAGACATGCCCTGCATTTCCAGAATTTCCTAAAAAAAAATTCGTTATCCACCTCCAACGTGCACAGCTCCATTTCCTGATGGTAGTAGGGCAGAGTGACACCACAACAGCGCGGTGGTGGAGGAGGCAGAAGTGCTGGTAAAGTTTATTCCCTCCAACTTAAAAGGGTGTAGTTCAGGCTGCTGGCTCTAGCTGGCCTGCAGCACAAGTGAGTACCCGCGTTCAGATGGGTTATAAAGAAGGTGTGAGTTTGATGTGCAGTTGATTGATGACACACGTACAATCCAGAGAAATGATGTGGTGTTTCTCAGCCTAGTAGCTTAGTGAAATTTATTGCATTTTCCCTAGTGGAAATTCACACATTAAGAAAAAAAACAAAACTTACTAAATTGCTTTTCAGGAAATTTTGGTTTATCTCTGTTTTTGCCAAAGATCCAGGCAGTGAGCGAGCTCGCTGCTTTGGAGTATCAGTGGGAGCAAGCTTAGGAAAGATCAGGAGTTTCATTCCAGGAGTTTGGATTCTGTAGTTGCAAAATGGGCGAGTGGGAGCCACGTGCTCTGTCTGTGCAGGTGGTGGTATTATTTTTACATTTCAGTGAAACCTGGTGCAGTTTGACACTTGTATTCGGTCTTCATCTTCTAGCTGCTCAGCTTACATATAACTTGGCAATTAGGAGACTAAAACGACTCTTGTACAAATGTCTGTGAAAAATAGTACGTCAGCTATGCTAGAAAAGCTAGCGTAGAAAGACAGCTTAATACCATTTTCCTGTTAACTTTTCTCTAAGCTGTTTTCTGCAGGTCCAGATAGGTCAGCCATGCTCTTTTCTCCACCGTAACTCAAACACTGCTGTTGCTCTGAACTGCAGACCTACTTTTAAATTAACTAATACTCTGGTGGGAAAAGTTAATTACTGTTTTGCTGTGGAGTTGCTACAGCTAATCCCACCAGTAGTGCAAGAGTCTCCAGAGGTAAATTCAGTTACAAACAGGAGGCAGTCTGGGTTCATATGACTAATGGCATAAAAAGATGCAAATAAGTGAAAAATATACTGGACTATTTGAGGGATTTTAGCCCTCATTTCCCAGATTGTGGATATGGATTGTGGATAAGACTGTTGGAATCTGAACGGCAGTTTTAGGCTGGTGTCTGTTTAATTGTCCTCAGTGAGGTGTTAAGAGGCAGGCCTTAAGAACACAAGCAATGAATAAACTTACAGTTCAAAGGTTTTCCCTGATTAGCATCTGCTGCTAAATTTTAGCGGAGTAACCCTGGCAATGGGCTTTTTTTGTTTTGTTTTAAATAACGAAATGTGACAAAGTGAGCAGAGGGACTAAGGGTCCCAAGTATGGCTTCTCTTCAGCCCACACTCCAAAACTGCAACTTCACACAGCCCACTCCAGTACCCACTGGGTGTTTGGATCCCAGCGCCACCAGGCACTGTGAGAATCACGCTTCTGTTTGGGCTTTTCTTACCAAGATAGAGCTTTCCTTTGTATCTCCTTCCCTTCCCCTCGTTCTCCCCAGTCATGACCAGTAGCTGGGAAGGCTGTTGCACGGGGGAAACCTGAGTTTCTGTCCAGGGTAAGCATTTTTTTTTAATTTCCTGAAGCTCAGGCACTTCTGCTAACAGCAAAGCTGAGCTGGAAAGAGAGCGTTACTTTGGTCGCCTTCAGATTAATCTCACTGGAACACCTGGGAGGGTTTGGGGTATTTTCCCTTTGCAGGGAAGGAACCTTTGAAATAGCTGGCACTGGCAAAGAAGGACCGGAGAGGGATGACCTGTGGTTTTGGGAGCAGCTGTGCATCGACAGCAAGTTGCTGATATGGTTAACTCTTCAAACTCGGGACCAGATTCACAGTGCCACTATGTAAAAACCTGGAGCTCTTCTAATGATTTTTTCTGTTTTGCTTTTCTGTTTCTCTGACTATTGATATAGTATTTCCGCAGAAACTTTCTCAGCTGAAGCGGTGAGAAAAACTTTCTGAACTAACTGCATTAGTGTAAAGGTAAGCACAATCAAGCCTTGTTAGTGCCCGTTCTAAGGCTTAGTGGTTGGCAAAGCAATAAAGATACCCAAACTGTGGCACAGAGCTATTTTTGAACCTTAAAGGGATGTCTGATGTGTTACCATGGAATCATAACTTAATCTATAGAAAGGGAATTTTTTTAAATGAAAACATTTCCAAGAAGTTATATTTGAAATATTTATTCACGCACGATGTTCCTGTTGAAGCTCAGTATTCCCCATGACCAATGTAAAGAGTTTGTAGATATATTTAAAGTTTGAGCATTAGTACCTGTAGCCAGGGAAGCTTTTGTACTCCATGAATGTGTGGAAGTGAGTTACTCCTATGAACTGTTCTTATTAAAATATTGAAGTCTTAAGACTGACCCTTCCAGCGACTTGGTTATTACAATCAAATGTTCCTGTGCCTCCCACGTACTGAGACTCATTCACATCTACGTCCTAACCCAGCTCTGCTGCAGGCCCGGAGCTGTTGGGTGCCACTCTTCTTCCTCAGGCCCTGCAAGAGCTGCTCTGGTGCCACAGAGTGACAATCCAGCACCGTGACAGCCTGGGCTAGATCTCATCTTTCCACGAGTCAGGAATGGTCTCTTTAGCTAGGCATGAAGAAACACTCCTGAAAAAGTAGGAAGTGTAACGCTTCAGGACGTTGCAGGTTCCTTGGGGTGACACACTGTACAAGGAGCACCGTGGGGGGCAGTCACTGCCAGATGATCAGCCAGTGCTTTCCCCTACAAGTCGTCACCCTTAGCGTGTACCTTAACGGGTCACCAGAGTAGAAGGAAGGGCTGTGCCTGCTGGCTTTTACCATCGCAGCCCCTGGCTTTATGTCAGGCTCCAGCTTTAGCCTGCCTTTTGTGTTTTGCAGGAAAGAACACTTATCACTACTTAAATTCATGATTTTCACTTTATTAATGTACAGATTCACGCAAAACATTATATTCTTGCTAAGGCCATTTCAGTAATAAGTTTTGATAGTACAGAGTTGTGTACTGGGGGGGGGGGAACAGCAGAGTGGCAGATTGTCATTTTAAAACAGTCACAATTTACCACTGATACACTGGAGGACATGCTGTAGCATACTTATAAAAGAATTAACATTTGTATTTTATTGATATCGATCCAGAGCATAGAAACAGACCACACAACCCCATGGGTACGGTCTTCTGGTCCACCAGCTCCATATGCATCTTATCACAATTGTGCATAATACTGACAACTGGAAAAGTGAACAAAAAAAGGCATAAAATACTTCCCTTGGCATCTCGCAGAACTAAGAAAAGTAAACCTCCCAGGCCTGTGCTTCTCCTGGCCAAGGCTCCAAAGGTGTTGGCCATCAATACAATGGGTCTTTGCTCACCGAGGAAAGAGGTAAATTAAACAAAAACTGTTCCAACCCTATCCTTTTAGCACAGGTGAGATCAGCAGAAGTTACATCTTTGGGCCCTCTTGTCCAAAATGAAAGCAAATTTGCAGCTAATCCAACTTCAGCAATACAAATACCTCCCCACCGTGGTAGCTGCCTCCTAAACCCAGTGTTTCCTCTGCCCCGTGGAGGTGGCACAAGCACACGAAGGACTCTGGTACAGGAACAGGACACCCACAGAACACATCACTGTCAGCTGAGGTGTGCACCATCTCTCAGAGCCTTTCAGGTGGACACAGACGACAAGCTAAACTGAATTGAAAGCATTTCTCTGCCAAGTTTGTGGAAAGCCATGCAGAAGGCGTGGTGAGCTAAGTCAAAGTGATAGTTTTGTTGTGGACAGAGACTGAGCACGAGCAGTAGCCTTAAAAACATGTCTGAGAAGTGAAGAAACTGAAGTTGCTTGGAAGAATGAGTACCATCCATCCAGGCTTTCTTAATGTGCTCACCTTGCTGGTTCTGCACAGCTTTTCTTTCAAGTTATAATGCATAGACTAGTCTATGGAAAACAAACGACCGGTCCATCAGTCAGAGGGGAAAAAAAAAAAATGTGGCATGTACAAGGAGCATATTTTGCTTTTCTTTTTCATCAGCCAGTGGTAGAGATAAAGTCCCGCTTCAACAGAACTAAACCCCTCAGACTGAGGAGCCAAACTGGGTTTGACTGGAATATCTAGATTAAAAACAAACTGAAGAGACGTGGCAGAGGCAGCGTTTTGGTCGCCGGAGATAATTGCTTCATCAAGAGAAAGAAGGGGCAGACTCCACGCTGAAGCTGCCTGCTGGGGGCTGCTGTGCTAGTCCCACTCTGGCTATGGAAAAGGGCCCACTTGGCACAATTGCTGTTGAAATAAAGCAATTAATTACTTACTCTTTCGTTCTTTACGTAGCAGTAGCGCAGCTGCAAATCACTGGGTTAGAGAGGAATCCCGACGGATAGCTCCCACTGACAAATTGCATAGGCTTCCAAGCCCTCCTTAATGTATAGCCACGACCTCGTAGGTAGACAGCTTAATCAGCTCTAATTAAACGAAGCGCTGCACTGAAGAGCCTCGGGCGCAGACGTTTTAAAACACGTTTCTAAAATTACCGCAGGGCTTTTTAAATGTGTCTACAGCTTTTCAAAGCGAGCTCGAGTCACCTGTCACCCAGCTGACTACAACAAGGTGTGTGTGTAACAGCACGTCTCAGGCAACACCTTTGCACGTCACGAGGAGGAGGCGGCTTCGCCCAGAGCAGGAAGGGCAGAAGGGAAGGGGTGTCGCCCACGAACGACGGGAATTCACGTAAACAAAAAGTTAGAAAAATAGATTATTACTTGGGCCAAGTCATCTTGGGGGTAGAAGGGATGGGATGCACCACAAAATAAAGTAAGTGGAAAAATAGATCCAAGAAAATATAGAAGAACCTTACGTTTTATATTTAGATCTGAAATACAAAATATACCATCAACTAGGTCTACTTGCAACGACTACTTGGAGGGCTGGCTCCAGTCTAAGCAGCCCTGTCCCCTACGAGTGATGCTTTCAGCGCTAGGTCGCTATGTATTCTATATCTATACCTGCACACATGTATCTGTATAGGACGTATACACACACATGCACACCGTATATGAGTCACAAAGCCTTTCGCTAGCACCGTTCAAAACGCTCAGTCGTTTCAAAGAAAAAACAAGGTCCCAGTGTATCTGACAGAGGTCCATTTAGAAAGAGAAAACAGTAATAATACAGCAACAGATCAGAAGCGATTATTTGTACTGTACTGGCGCGGACAAAATATTTCCATGCTGGAATCAATGGTACTGAGCCTTAAGACAGAGCAGCGGGGAAAAAACAGTAGTGGGAAGTGCAGACTTTGGGTTCACAGCTACCAAAACCAAGAAAGGATTTGTGCCAAAGTGCTTCTTTCGCCTCCAAAAGACCTGCCAGTGTTACCCAGAGCATTGCTTCTTATCTACCCAGGTTGTCACGACAAAGAGCAGGATACTAAAGAAATACACAAGTCATTGTATTCGGAAGCAACAAAATAAAGCTAGATATTTTATCACGTATCCCACAGTGGTCCTTGGCTGTAACACAAGAACAGATTACTTAGGCTGCATGCCACAAATACCACGAACAATTCACTTCAGGTCCCCATCTCCTTCTCCTTGGATGGACTTTTTGATGCGAAGCAGCATGGTTGTCAGCCACTGATCCAACCGTGATATCGAATCGAATTCTTTAACCTATTGGGAAAAAATGGTTTAAATTTAAGATACTAGAAAGCAGCCGAGACTGCTGCAGAAGAAGCATTCTGCAGCTCTTGAAGTATGGTCTGTTAAAACTTCTAGTCTTCCCAGAAGTAGTAAAATAAAATAAAAAGATCTCTGTCCAAAACCACACAGAGCACTTTAAGCCACTGTCAAAAGAGAGAGAAGCTGGAGCAAAACCAGGCAGGATCTTTACTTGCCTCTCAATGACAAACTAGGAATTTTAAAGAATTCAGTCTGGGACTTGCTAGAGCCCAGGCTGGGAGCAGTTCTGCTAACGGCCATCTCTCCTGGGGGTTGTCCCGCGGCAGGATGGTGAAGCAGCGAAGCTCCCGGTGTTTTGCCCCTGTGGACTCGGTGGCAGCACTCAGAGCTTGGGCGACCAGTTACCCAGCATTTAACAGCACAAACACCCCAAAAAAAGATTAAAAAAAGGAC
Organism: Tringa tobata; assembly: GCA_033628505.1. Taxonomy (NCBI): domain Eukaryota; kingdom Metazoa; phylum Chordata; class Aves; order Charadriiformes; family Scolopacidae; genus Tringa; species Tringa tobata. Next base: position 89,610 of record JAHREE010000210.1, read on the forward strand.
CAGCCAGCCGTGAGCACACCTTAGCGAATTGGTGACTACTTACTGCCTCAGTGTATGCCTCAGAGTTCTGCTCCTCGTGGGCTTCCAGCAGTTTCTAGGAAAACACCATGAAAAATTAGAAAATACTCTTACTGCAAGTTCCTGGTGTCTCCCGGGCATCTTGTCCCCAGGAGAGAGGGCTCCTCTGCAGCCACACTGCAGGGCACCCAGCTGTTCAGCAGCACCACCTTCACAACCCATCTGAACCACCCGCCGTCAACACAGAAATAGTTTGGGTTGGGTTTTGTTTTGGTTTTTTGGGTTTTTTTTTTCTAAGTTAGCTAGAATAATCATCGTTCTGCTGCAGCTACTTCCATAGGTCTGGTGTAAACCCGATGCAAAGTGAGTCTGATGTCCTCTAAAACATTGGAATAAATGACCAAACCTCCAGCAAGGTGAAAAAGTGCCAGGGAAAGGGCAGTAAGCGTTTTCAAGGGTGACTATTCTTTTAGTACTGGCTGTACTCACTTTCAATAGCTTGCACTCCCGTGAATCTGTGAACGCCGGGAACATCTCTTCGTATTTTTCAAGCGCAAGCTGCAAGAGAGGAGATACGCCTTACGCTCGGTTCATACAAAACCACTTCCTTTTGATTTCGGTTTTTGCCTTCCACTCCTGAAGCCACACTTGGGAAAGTATTCAGGGTAAATCCAGTCGGACGCTGCGGCACCTCACGCGTCGGTCGGTGCAGCTGCCCCGCAAACGCCTCCACGCAGGAGAAGGTGTCTCTGCCAGCAGAGGCTGATGAAGAGGGAGGTTTGGGATAAGCACCCTGAGCCCACTGACCTTCGCGTTCAGCTCATCCACGATGAAGTGGCACAGAGCAGCTTTGAAGAAATACTCTTTGGCGCTGTACTTCAGCAAAGGGTTATCCATCGTGTTTGTTCCAACCTGGGCACAAAAAAAAGCTGTTGTTAGAGTTGGGCGAGAAAACCGCATCATTAAGAACTGAATTAAAAACAGGACAGCTGATTAAAATTACACACAGCACCGTAACGCGAATGAAGGCGACAGAAGAAATGCCAGTGTCCATACAAAAAGCTTTTGGGGAGCCAAATAGATTTTTAACGAATCCCAAGCAGGTCAGAAAGCCGCAGGCAGCCGTGAGAGCGCGCTCGGGCAGCCCCTTCCTGCCAGGGAGCTGCTGCACCAGTTCAGGGGCACCGCACCGGCCCCTCGCTGTGTCCCGGCTGATGCAGAAAGGGGAAAGCGAGTCAACTGGGTGAAAACCTCCTCCAATAGTCACCCTCCGGAAGCAGCAAAGCAGCACTGCAAGTATTCCCGTGGAAATACCCGGTACAAAGGCAGAGCGATCAAATTTACAAATTTGGGGGCAGGGGGAGGATATTTTCTGCCAGACATTTGTAAATACGATCAAAAAGTGTAATAATATATTTCTTTCCCCAGCCTGTCTAGAAACGAGAGAATTCAGGGGAAAAAAAAAAAATACCTTTGGTAAGTTAAAGCAACTCTTTAAGGAGCAAACCGTGCCTCGTAAAGGCATAACCAGCCCCAAAAAATAAGTAAGAGTAGGAGCTTCTACAGGCCACGGCGATTTTGCGGGACTGACCCACTTTCCAGCAATTTTCACCCCGCTGGCCGAAGCGCAGCCTCACCTGCTCGTAGATTTCTATCGCCTTCTGGTACTGCTCCAGCTGCGCGGCGTAGGCAGCCACCTTCAGCAGACACTTGTTGGCCGAGCTGCAATCGATCAGAGCATTGAAGTCGTAAGTAACCGTGTCCTGGGGAAACACAGATCCACGCCCTGGCACCTCCAAAGGCTACCTCTACTACTCAGCCTGCGTGAAAGTGGGACCCAAAAGGTTGTAAATTAAGGGAATTTTCTTTTTAACGGCCAAAATGAAAACGCAGGGAAAGGCACGAAGAGCTTCAACTCAGCACAGCCCTGGAGTCAGACACCGTTGGATTGCTCCATGCTTTCTCTGCACCCAAAAAGGGCACCCCAAACCAGACAGGGCTGCCTGCAGGATGGGAACCTCCAACAGAAATCTGCCCGAGGAGGACTCGGGCGTCCCACCAAAGGACATTTTAGACCAGGCTGGCAGATGAGGGGTGCGAGCGCGTGGGCCACCCAGGAGAAACCCCCGTCTCCAACCCTTCCCCGTGGCCACTCTTTTACAAGGAGCACTTGCCTGTTGGACTCCTCTCCTTTGTAATAGTCTGCGGCCTGCTCGTAGTGCGCGATCGCCTGGGGACAGAAACATCGTGCTTGAATGCCACCTCTGAAGCACAGTTTCGGGTCAGACCAGCGCCCAGTGACCGCCTTCACAAAAGCTTTCCCCATCCCACGCCCAAAGGGAGCGGCGCCGCAGCACGCCGCGGGGTTCGCAGCGGAGGGGAGCGCTGCCACCCACCCCCCTGCAGGCTCGAGCCACGAGGCTGCCCTTGGAAATTTGACCGTGAACTTGTGAAGGGTCCCAAACTCCGGTGCAGGTTTAACACAGGTGACACTACTCTTTTGTGACGCCCGCGAGCGCTTATCGTCAGGGCGTGCTGAGGCTCCTGCCAGCTTTGCCACGACAGAATAGATGGCTGGACAGAAGAGCCGAGGCTCCATTTACAGGGGGCTGCTCGTGGGGAGGCAACACGAAGTCACGAACAGAGACAGGTGGGATCCAACGAAGTGGAGCTGAGGAAGCAAATGATTGTCGAAATAATAATATCTAGAAACCACGCGGTTTTGTGTTCTGCAAATTTCAAGCAAATTTGCAGCCAGTTGAGCTGCTGCAGGGTTCCTGCCTGGGGCCCGGGCCTATGGGAACGGGAGGGTCCGCTCCAAAACGGGAACCAAAAGTAACAGCAGCTTCCTTTGGGTGCCTCACAAAATAACTACAAAAACTGCCCCACGAGTTCCCAAAGCGCTTTTCAGATGTGGAAAAACCCCCACATCGGTCAGGGGGCGTTTTGCCAGCCCTCGCCCTCCACACTGCTCCGCAGAGCGGCACCCCGAGGAGCCAGGGCAACGTGCCGGGGAAAGCGTCCTTCACCCCGGGCAACGCTGACTTCAAGTCCCGGGGCGACTCGCGCCTCCGTCCAGCAGCCTGGTGTCTGGTGCCGGGCGGGAGACGGGCTTTTATCAGCCCGGCTGAGCTGGGTGCTGCTCCGGCCGGGGAAGGGAACGCAGCCGCCGCAGCGCCCGGCACCCTCACCTTCTCAATGTCCACCAGCTCAGCCTCGTAGATCTCCGCGATGGTGATGTGGTGCTTGGCAGCGATGGTGAACCGCCCCTGGAGAAGGCAGAGGTTGAAGGTGAGCCAAGGGGGGGGGCTCCCCCCTCCACCCGACACACACAGCACGCACAGAGCTGCATCTCTTAACAAGCACGTGGGGCCACAAGCTGCCAGCGCAGCTTCTTACCATGTCGGTGTAGATATCGATAGCTGCATTTAAGCAGTTGATGGCCTCTGCAGCATGAGTGTTCGGGAAAAACAACAAAGTCAGCCAGCACATCAGACTTCCCAGCCCAAGACCTTCCGCTTCTCCCTCCTCCCTCCCCCCCAAAAAATCAGATCTCGGTAACGTTTCTCTTCATCAGACCACCAACCAGCTTCTTCAATCAATACCTACTCACACGCGTGTGTACGTACATCTGGAACAACCAACAGAACGCTTTCAACACCTCAGACCCAGGGATGTCACATTTCCCTGCGATTTTGCGCCCGCAGAGGTAATTCCTTCACCCACCCCAACCAACCTGCGTCCCACCAACAGCCTGTCGGTTCACCTGGGCAGAAACCCTGGCACTGAAAGGTAACAGTCAAAAATTAGGATGGGCAAAATACAAAGGGCTTGTAGCCCAGGTTTGCCAGGCTGCATCCTCAAACAGCAAAATTCAAAATGCTGATCTCATAAACATGCAGAGGCTGCCATTTTCTAGGAAATTTGGGGGTCTTACAATTATCAAACAGTGTTATCTGCCCCAAGTTATCTTCTTCAGCCCCCTGGCACAGGAAAGCGTGGGCAGCACTGGCAGGGTGGTCGGTGTGTTTCCAAATACTCAGCTGGAGTAAGGGGAATCGGAGGTCTTCCACAAAACCACAACCCTGCTCTTTGCAACCAGATGTAAAGAATCCAGATCCTTTATCCTCATCCCATCAGAAGTCAGTCCGTTTTCCTCCCAACTCTCCTCTGCCCCAGGGAAACGCCTGGGCAGGGGCTGGGGCTAAGGGCAGGGATCCCACCTCCGATCCAGACCTAAGACCTGCCTTAAGCGTTCCTTCAGAGGTGAGTATGTCTCCAAAGCCAAGCTGAAGCAGGAAGGAAGGGACCCGTGGGCAGCGCCTCACACCAAGGCACCGCAGCGTACCAAAGCACCAGAGATCACCTCGAGATGACACCCCTGCACATGCCAGTCCACACGGCAGACCGTGGTGATGCATCACCTGAAGGGCCACTTGGGAAAAGCAGAGGTGCAGAAGATACTATGGCTTTCGAATAACGTGCAGTGAGGATCCACAGCCCCACAGAGCCGGCGACTACCGAAAGCCTCAGCGCGCCACCTCCTCTGCCACTAAGCAGCTTTGCAAGAAACAATCCCGGATTTCGCTCCCCTTACCTTGTGGATCTGCTTTTTTGTAAGCGTTCCCAGCGTCCACGAAGCTGGTGGCCGAGTCGTGTTTGCTCTGCAGCTGCATGTGCAGCTTGGCCGCCTGGCAGAACGCGTTTCCCGCGGCTGAAAGAGAAGCGCACCCCGACCTCAGGTACCCCTCTGACCTGGCGTCACCTCCCAGGCCCCAGAGAGGTTGAGAGATGCAACGACCACCCCAAAATCGTGTCCAGGAGGTGCCCGTCTGCCAGGGGTTGAGCCCGTCCCCCACAGGGCACGGTGGGGGCTTCCCACCCGCACACTTATCCTCGACAGCGTGTGTTCGCCCTCACCCCTGGCTGTGCCCTGCATCTACTGGGTCTACTTGGATCTCAAAATCCATCGGATTTGATGTCCCACCCCAAGGTATTTCCTTGCTGAAGGGCAAACGCGGGGCAGCGCCCCTTCAGCAGGCTGCCCTGCAGAATGACAAGCTTTCAATTTAAAACAGTTGACTGCTCCCAGGCTCATTTAACATCAGGAACCCCCCCCCCCCTTTTCCCACTCTCCCAACGCTTAAATCATCACAGGGCCGGGCAAGCAGAGGAATTGCATCACCACAGGGACCATCCCCATGGAAACAGGCTGGGAGGTAGGACTCCGCTGTGATAATTCGTGGGAAGATGGTCGGGCAGGTGTGGGTCACCCCGGCAGAGCCCGCATCTGTACTCACCGCTCCAGTTCTTGGCGATCTTGAACATGTTGGCAGCCCTGGTGTACATCTCACAGGCTTCCTCCACCCTGGTGTTGCCCCTGAAATGAAGCGAGAGAGCCCCCTGACACCGCGCTGGAGGGCAATGCTGCCCCTGAAGAGCAGAGACGGAGGTCGGGGTGCTGCAGTCCCATGGTTAGAGCAACGTGTCCCCCCCACCCCCGGACTTGATGAGACCCATCGACCTCATTTTAAAATGCAGGGGGAGCACAGAACTACAGAATGGTTCGGGTTGGAAAGGACCTTAAAGATCATCGAGTTCCAACCCCCCTGGCCCTGGGCAGGGACACCTCCCACCAGACCAGGTTGCTCCAAGCCCCATCCAGCCTGGCCTTGAACCCCTCCAGGGATGGGGCAGCCACAGCTTCCATCTAAGCATCACCCTGCTTAGGGAGAGGAAGGCTGGATTTGGGGGACCGGCAGCCCCCCACTCTCACAAGGCCCTCTCCCAGGGGGTACCAGCTCGTCCCATAAAGCAGGGACAGGAGAGCAGACAAAACCCGCTCCTGAAATGGCAGCTTAGAGTTTTGGCAAGTTCCTGGAGAGGTTGGAGCTTGGAGCAAGCCCCCATCTGCTCCGTGACTCGGGTCCCTCCTTTTTGGGCAGGAGCAGTCAGTTCCTGAGGTGAATCTCACGGGACGCTCGGCAAAACCACCTGATCTCCAGCAGGCAACAAACGACTGCATCATTCAGTGAACATAAAGCAAATCAAAAGGTGAGAGAAGGCAGGCCCTGGCTGTGTGTGTAACACACGGGGCTGCACACAGCTCTCCAGCTCCCAACAAATAAACCTCATCCCCCCAGCCCCGACTCCGGGGGGTTCCTCCCCTCCCCACCCTCTGGGAAGGAACACCAGCAAGAGAACAACTAACTCCACACGAGCCCCACCGGTGGGGTTCAGTAGCATCAACTCGGCTCCCCGAACCGGGTGATTAATTATTAACTTGTCTTGAGAGAGCAGTTAAATATTTTAGTTCATTAAATGCAGATTTCTCCATGGACTTACTCCTACAAGCTCGTTGCTGCCCTCTGTAGCACACACTCCTCCTGACCTCAGAAAGGGCTGGAGCACAGAAGATGACAACCTTTATTATTGCCTTTTTTTTTTTTTTTTCCCTTTTTTTTTTTTTCCCTTCCTCCTCCTGTCAGCCGACCGCGTTTCATCTCTAAGGACAGGCGATTTTTTTTTTTTTTTTGGACTGCTCCTTCTTGCTCTTGAAAGCTGCTTTTTGCCTGAACCGCAGCCAAAGGAGGCAGCGCGAGGGAACGCTACACCCGGCGAGGCGTCCAACCCCAGGGGTGGCCTTCAGCCTTCTAGTCTCAATTAAAAATAAAAAATTAAAAAAAAAAAAAAAAAAAAGGGAGGACTTGTGCAAGCTAATGGATCTCTTCAGGAAAAAAATCAGTCAATAAAGCTTTTGGCCAAGCATCCCCCTTTTCACCAGGAGGACGCCGAGAGCAAAGTCACCCACCACCTTCCCTCCCATTCTAAAAGCAATTTTTTCTTGCATCTATTTTTAGCCCAAGGAAACGAGAAATTTGCCTCTTGAAATCTCTGCCAGTTCACTCCAAGGATTTTCGGCAATTTGCCGGCCGGATTACGGCCCCAGAGCACGCCCTTCCCCATTAATCTGCCGGAGGCTGGGGAGGAATTTATTTTTAAAACTTCTGCTTTTAGGGCTGGAGGCACTAGATTTTTCCAGGCTGTTGTTTAGAAACATCCAGGCCTCCACGGGAGCAGCGCTCCGTAAACGCTCTTTCCTTGAAAATTAAAAAAAAAAAAAAAAAAAATAAAGCTGAGATTAAGGTGGCCAAATCCGCTAGTTTTTGGACAGCACCGCTCTCGCACCCCCAGGAATATCTACTTTTACACCAAAAAAAAGACTCAGTAAAAAGGAAGCTTTTACCATCTTCCCGGGGGGTAGCGCTGCCCCCGGGGGGGTCTCTGTGCAATGAGCCGAGGGCTGGGGACCCTCAGCACCCGGGGGGGACCCTCAGCACCCGGGGGGGACCCTCGCTCCGCGGGGCAGAGAATCACCCGCAAACCTGGGATCCGGAGAGGATTGCCACGGGCAGTGCCCCGCACCGGGATAAAGCTGGGGTGAGCGCAGCCGGGCCTGGGG
>JAHREE010000210.1:97430-144928 GCA_033628505.1 Tringa tobata
CCCCCGCCCCGCTCACCCGAAGAGCCCCCGCAGGAAGGAGTGGGAGCCCTTCACCCGCTTCTCCGCCTCCGCCATCAGCTGCACGGCCTCCCGCTCCTTCCCCGAGTTGTCCATCGCGCCGGGGCCTCCTTCCTCTTCCTCTTCCTCCTCCTTCTTCTTCCTCCTCCTTCCTCTTCCTCCTCCTCCTCCGCACCGCCGGGCGCGTCCACGGGGAGGGCGGCGGCGGCGGGGGCGCGCACGGGGGCGGGGCGCGCGGCATCAGGCGGGGCGCGCTGGTGCGTTGCACGACGCGTGATGGTGCGTTGGTGCAAGGCGGGCGGTGCACATCACGCACGGCCGGCGGCGTGATCCCCGATGCAGGGTGCGCCCCTGCCATTGCGCGGTGCACGTCGCACGCTCACGGCGCGCCCTTCATGGTGCACATCGTACAATGCACGTTGCACGATGCGTGTTGCACGATGTCTGTTGCACACCACACCACGCGTGACGCACAGTGCATGACTCATGTTGCACATCACACAAGGCAAGTTGCGTGATCCGTGATGCAGGATGCACAACTCACGCTGCACGATGCATGTCGCACGCTCATGGTGCACAATTCATGGTGCACACCATACAATGCACAGTGCATGATGCGTGTTGCAAGACGCGTGCTGCACACCACACCATGCGTGACACAGAGTGCATTATTCATGTTGCACATCACACAAGGCAAGTTGTGTGATTCGTGATGCAGGATGCACCATTGACATTGCACGATGCACATCACACGCTCATGGTGCGCCATTCACAATGCACATTGCACGATGCGTGTTGCACACCACACCATGCGTGACACACAGTGCATGACTTACGTTGCACATCGCATGATGCACATTGCATGATACATGATGCAGGATGCACAATTCACGTTGCACAGTGCACGTCGCATGCTCACAGTGCACGACTCATGATGCAATTCATACAATGCACATTGTATGATGCGTGTTGCACACCACACCATGTGTGACACACAGTGCATAATTCACGTTGCACACCATACAATGCATGTTGTATGATCCGTGATGCAGGATGCACAATTCACATTGCACGTTGCACGCTCATGCTGCACGATTCATGGTGCACATCGTACAATGCATGTTGCAAGATGCGTGTTGCACGATGTGTGTTGTGTGCTGCACACCACACCATGCATGATTCATGTTGCACATCACGCGATGCACGTTGCGTGATCTGTGATGCAAGATGCACGATTCACGTTGCACGATGCACATCACATGCTCACGGTGTGCCACTCATGGTGGACATCATACAATGCGTGTTGCACACCACACCATATGTGACACACAGTGCATAATTGATGTTGCACACCATACAATGCATGTTGCATGATCCATGATGCAGGATGCACGACTCACAGTGCACGTTGCACGCTCATGCTGCATGACTCATGGTGCATATCGTACAGCATGTGTTGCAAGATGCGTGTTGCACGATGTGTGTTGCGTGCTGCACACCACACCGTGCATGACGCACAGTGCGTGATTCATGTTGCACACTCTGCGATGCACGTTGCGTGATCTGTGATGCAGGATGCACCACTGACACACTGAAAAGAAGAAAAAAGGGAATTTATCCCAACCTGAAGGTGGGTTTTTCCTCGCAGCTTCAACTCTGCTTTTGTTTACGGCACGCTCCGAGATCCATGGAGCTACTTCAGCCTTAAGGCAGGAGGTAGAGCTGGAGCGCAGGCTCCTGGGAGAAGGGTTATCCTGTCCCGTGGGTGCTCTGCCCTAAGTGAAAGGAAACAGAAAAAAATCACAAGAATAGGCAGAAAACGGAATCACGGAATTGTCAGAGTTGGAAAGGACCTTCTAGAGATCCTCCAGCCCAACTCCCCTGCCAAAGCAGGGTTGCCCAGAGCACATCACTCAGGATGGCATCCAGGCAGGGCTTGAAGATCTCCAGAGAAGGGGACTCCACACCCTCCCTGGGCAGCCTCTTCCAGGGCTCTGCCACCCTCACCCCAAAGAAGTTCCTCCTCAGATTGGAGTGGAACTTCCCATGGTCCAGCTTGTGCCCGTTGCCCCTCGTCCTCTCACTGGGAACCACTGGAAAGAGTCTGGCTCCATCCTCCCTCAACCCACCCTCTAGATCCTTGTCAGCATTGATAAGGTCTCCCCTCAGCCTTCTCTTCTCCAGGCTAAAGAGCCCCAGCTCTCTCAGCCTTTCCTCATCAGGGAGATGCTCCAATCCCTCCATCCTCTTTGTTGCCCTACGCTGGACTCTCTCCAGCAGTTCCCTGTCTCTCTTGAACTGGGGAGCCCAGAACTGGACGCAGGATATTCCAGTTGTGGCCTCCCCAGTGGGGAGCAGAGGGGGAGAATGACCTCCCTCCACCTACTGGCCACACTCTTCCCTACGCAGCCCAGGATCCCATTGGCCCTCTTGGCCACAAGGGCACATTGCTGGCTCATGGATAGGTTACTAGCCACCAGGACCCCCAGATCCTTCTCCTCAGGAGTGCTTTCCAGCAGGTCCACCCCTCATCTATATTGGTGCCTGGGGTTCTTCCTCCCCAGGGGCAGGACCCTACACTTGCCCTTGTTGAACCTCATGAGGTTCTTCTCTGCCCAGCTCTCCAGCCTGTCCAGATCACGCTGGATGGTGGCACAGCCCTCTGGAGTGCTGGCCAGTCCTCCCAGTTTGGTATCGACAGCAAACTTGCTGAGGACACACTCTGTCCCCTCGTCCAGGTCATTGATAAATATGTTGAACAAAACTGGACCGGATACTGACCCCTGGGGGACACCACTGGTTACAGGCCTCCAACTCGACCCTGCTCCATTAATTACAACCCTTTGGGTCCTGTCACACAGCCAGGACTCAATCCACCTCACTGTCCCCTCATCCAGCCCGCACTGGCTCAGTTTCCTAATGAGGATGTTATGGGAGACAGTGTCAAAAGCCTTGCTGAAGTCAAGGTAGATGACATCTGCTGCCCTCCCCTCATCCAGCCATCCAGTTATAACATCATAGAAGGCTATCAGATTGGTCAAGCATGATTTACCCTTGGTAAAGGCATGTTGACCCCTTCCAATAACTTCCTGTTCTTCAACGTGTTTGGAGATGATGCCCAGAACAAGTCGTTCCATCATCTTTCCGGGGATGGAGGTGAGGCTAACTGGCCTGTAGTTTCCCAGGTCCTCCAGCTTGCCCTTTTTGAAGACTGGAGTGGTATTTGCCTTCCTCCGGTCCTCAGGTACTTCTCCTCTTCTCCATGACCTTTAGAAGATGATGGAGAGTGGCCCAGCAATAACATCTGCCAGCTCTCTCAGCAATCGCAGGTGCATCCAATCTGGGCCCATGGATTTATGGATGTCCAGTTTGGCCAAGTGGTTTCTAACCCAGTCTCCCTAACAGAGGGAAAGTCTTCCTCTCTCCAGACCTTCCCCCTTCTCTCCAGGGCCTGGGATTCCTGAGGGACAGCTTTAGCAGTGAAGACCGAAGCAAAGGCGGCATTCAGTAACTCCGCCTTCTCACTTTTTCTCACTTGCTTCCATTTGTGTCCTACCCCCCTAATTACCTGGGCACAGAGATGAGGAGGGACCCCTCCGGGTGCCCGCCCTCCTCACACAGCTGCTTCCTTCCTTAGTTCTGACGGCCAAGGGTGTGTGTCCTCACACACGGCCTCCGTGAAGCCAGGCAGGCTGGTGGTGGGAGGGCAGGGAACGCATCCGCTCCCTCAGCGCGGGGATTAAGGGGCTGGAAGCGCCAGGCCTAATCCGTGCAGACAGCTGGCTCCCAGATTAGGCGGATTTACCGGCCCGGGGCGGCCTCCACCCGCCCTCAGCCGCCGCCGGACTACAACTCCCGGCGTGCCCCGCGGCGACCCGGGATGGCCTCGCCGCCGTCTCCATGGCGACACCCGGCCCTCCCCCGCCCAGGGCCCTCAGCGGCCTGAGTGCTTCCAGACCCCCCCGGGGAAGCACCCCCGGGGCTGAGGGGGCCCTTGGGCCCCGGTAACCTCCCCGGCCTCGGGAGAGCCGGAGAGAAGCCCGCGGGGTGCCAGCTACCAGCCTCCCGCTGCTCCCTGCAGCCCCAGGCGGGTCAGCAGCAGGTGCTCACCTTCCACCCTGTCCGCAACAGGAACCGAGTTATGGTAATCAAGGTGTAATTAATCACACCCGCCTCCTGTGGGTTCGGATCCCTGCCCAGGAGCTGTCTGCTCGGGCACAGGCCCGTGGTGGCGCGGGCACCCCCGTTTCCCCACCAACAGCCGGGTGCTAGCAGGTACCGTCACAGGGTCTCGCTGCAGGGAACAGCCCGTCCCCAGCGCCTATTTGCAGGACCAGGTAAGGAAATAGCTGGGCTGACAGAAGGATAGGAGCCAACTGGGTGTAAATTCAGACCTGTGGGACGGGGCTGGGGCACCCCTGAAGCGCAGCCGGGCCTCGGAGCCCAGCAAAGCCAGGCTGCGGAGCAGGGGAAAGAAAGCTGGGGCAAAAGCAAGGTGCTGACCTGGTTGCTGGGAGGGAGTAAACCCAGTAGCATTCCAAAGCCAGAAGCTGCCATCCAAATCCAGGGTCACTGGTAAAATTGATAACAGATACACACTGCAAAGGATCCCAGATAATCCCAGGTTTTGTTTCCCTTTTCCAGGCAGGACATAATGGAGCCGTTTTATTTCTATGACCTTGGGCTCCTAACAGAAAACAAAGCTATTCAAAGGATCCTCTGCCCCATGGCAGCACAGCTCTGCCATCTGATCCTCGCCCTGGAATGGGAAGATGGGATCTGTCAGGCCTTTCCCAATTTAGGGGAGAATGCGGAAATATTATCCAAAGCCACAGGGGAACTCGCTTCTCTTGCAAGAAGGTGAGTGTGCTGGGCGGCTCCTGGACAGATTTGGGGGCTGGGAAGGAGAAGGAAGGGATAGCAAAGAAACTGGCAGGGAGCCTGCCCCTCCTGCCTGGTGCTCCCTGCCTGCACCCCGCTGGAGGTGGGAACGTGAGGAGGACGGGATGGGGAACGTGAGAGGGGGAACGGGATTAGGAAGGGAGAAGGAGAGATGGGAGAAAGCAGGGATACGTGCTCAGAAGGGACATGGTGAAATAAGCAATACCTCAACAAGCGATATTTAACCTAAACACATCTTAAAATAATCATTGGACAATTGACCAATGGCTTGAGTGAATTGACTGAATGCTTCTGTAAACCGGAGCCCACACCCACAGATTAGGCACTGGCTGCTGGGTTATTTTGCTGTCACAGCTAGGGTAGATAGCAGACACCCTGTCTTAAATTGAATTGCAGCCGCTGCAAAAGGTTCTTAAACAGTTTGCAAATACGGCTAAAATCAATTCAAGCCCAATTAAGGTCAGGTGTGGCTAATTGTTGTGATAAAGCCCAGGAACAGCACATGCTATCTGCCAAGGCTGATACTCACAGGATGGTGGAGAGCTGAGCCCAGCGGTTTCTGTTCCAGGTTGGCTGAGGAGTCCAGCGATGAGGTGTTCAAAGAGGAGATGCATCCCGCAGCTGAGTCCCTTGTCCAGGCCGGGAGGTGCATTCTCTTGGTAGCCCACAAGCTCCAGGTGCAGCCGGACAACCCCGGCCACAGAGAGGAGCTGGCTGTGTCAGCAAAGAGGATCTTAACAGAGACAGTGAAGGTAACAATGGAGGGGGTTAGTGCCGGCACGAGCAGGGAAAGATGTTGGGCTGGGACACAGCAGTGGGTTAAAACTGCAGCTGTAGGAGGGACAAGAGCTCCTCCACCAGGACTTGGCATGGGGTTTGAGGGAAGCTCTAGCTGGAGCAATGGTTGTTTCTTCACCGTGTGCTCATTAGGGCAGGTCTGCTGGGCAAAACACACCTCTTTGCTTCCCTACAAGGGCTGGGGTGTCAGCTTGGCTGCTCAAGGGAAAAAACAGTGAACAGGGATTCTTCTTGCGCCTTACCGCTCTGACTGGTTTTTCTGTTGGTTGGTTGTTGTTTTTTTTCCTGGTTAGATCCTTCAGATTGAAGATGCTGCTGCGACAAGGAGGATAATTCAGGCTGCCAGCTGGCTTTTGGAGTGCCTGAGTGTGCTGCGGGATGCAGGGGATATGCCAGGACTGCTGGCTGCTTTCTGGACCTTTTCGGAGGCCTTGCTTCTGCTGAGCAATCTGACAGCAAAGCACCTCGAGGAACTTGGAGATTGTCCTCAACAGAAGAGCTTGGCCCAGACTTTGGAGCTACTTCACAAGTGCATTCCTTTGCTCCATGCAGCCAAGCACAGCGATCTTAAACACTCCTGGGATCAGCAAGCCAACCTCTCCAAAGGTTATGCTTTCCAGCTAATGGAGAGCACCATCAAAGAGCTCACTTCCCTGCTTGTCAACAATAGAGTCAGAAAGGAGCCGTGGGACAGAAACGGGACCTTCTCCCAGCACGTGAGTAGGCTGCTGGCTCTCCTCTCTTCCCCAGACCCAGTGCAGCTCTCTGACAGTGAGTTCAGCGCTCACGTGGAAGCAGTCGTTTTCTACTGCATGCTTCTAGCAGACTCGTCCAGGTCAGATCTGAAGCTGGACCTGGTAAAGCATTGCTGCGTTCTGCTACGGCTGAGGAAGAGCATCTGCAGCCGTGTAAGCCAGCAGAAGGGGTGGTCAAGGCAAAGCTGGGGAGAAAGCAGCCTGGAGAAGGAATGGCACACCATGAGAGAAGAGGTAGAGACTCTCAACCAGGCAGTGCTCACAGCTACTCTATGCCAAATCCTTGACACCTTCTTTGAGGGTAAGGAGCCCCTGAGGCAGTTAGTTGAAGCTGCCCTTAGCCTTATTGGTACAGGGTGTTTTCCAGCAGGACAAGGAGGATTTTTAAAGAAACTTCAGCCCCTCGCTGCCACCTTCTTCACGCATGCCCAGCAGATGCTCAGAGTGGCAGACTTTGTTCTGGCCAGGTGCACCAAAACCCAAACTGCGAGAGAAATTGGAGAGTGGGTAGAGTATTTGAAGAGACTCCTTGCCAGTCTCCCTCCACTGCTTACAGAAATGAGCAGAAACACAGCCCAGATGAGAGCTGCTGAGCAACTGCAGTCCTTTCACCACACGTGGGCTGGAACAACAGAAAGCCTCTTGCGGTGTTTTGAGGAGACAGTCAGCATGCGTGAATTCCTTAAGGTGTCTGTCCAGGAAATGGCCAAGCACAGGGAATGGTGTGAAAAGACCCTGGAAAGTGAGGACCCCGAGGGGCTCTCTTGGCATGCAACTCGCCTCATCAGTTGGGCTCGGTGGGTGGTTGAAGCTACCACCAGGTATGTGGACAGAGCCACAGACCCCATTTTCAGGAATGGCTTGCTGGTTTGGGTTGAGAAACTGGCCAACTCCATCCTTGAGCTGAAAGCGGTCACAGCCCCTTGTCCAGAGAGAATCTCCTGCCTCCAAACTAGGGATATCTTTTCAAAGGTAGCAAGCTGCCTGATGGATTCTGCTCACCATGTCCGAGATGGGCTGGATGGGTCCAACCACCCAGAGATCCTCAGCCCTCTCCGAGAACAAGTGCGAAGCACTGATGCTGGAAAGGCACTTGAACTCTGCCCATCCCGTGCTGGGCTAAAAACCGTTATGGATGAGGCTGCGTTGCAAGAAGACATCTTAAGCCATCCATCTCCACAAGCAGATAATTTACACCTGGATGCCATTCCAAGGAAAGGAGATCTGCACCCTGTCATTACAGCTCTCCTAGCAGCAACGAGCACCCACGATATGGCAGCTGTCAATGCTGCTTGCGCCGCCTTGCTTGAACTCTCCAACGGCTCTATCGATGCAGCAAAGGAAGCCCTGCCTGTTGCTGAGTCCCCCCAGATGGAGACGCTGGGGCAGTACCAGAAGATTGTGTTATTGACACCACGTGTTGTTAGCCTGGCCAGGGAAACAGCCTCAAGGCAGCTTTGTTGTCCAGGCAGGCTTCTTCAAATGGCACTCGCGCTCTCCGAAGGGATCTGTAAGACCAAAGAGTGCCTGGCAGCCATGTCAGGCTCTTGGTATAGTCTGTCTCAGCAGGTACTTGGCTTTATCTTGTCTGCTGACTTCCTGAGCGGCAAACAGGCTTTGGACGAGACCATGATGGGTTTAGCAGGAGTGGTTCAGTTAGCAGAAGGCATTGCAAGCATGGCCCCTAATAAGGGAAATCCCATTTCCCCCCATGTCTGGGAGAGCTTTCTACAGGTCCAAGCCAAGTTTTCACGTGCTCAGACGAACAACAAAGTGTTACTTGAGAAAGCAGCATCCTTCAAGGGCTCCTGCAGGGTGGGAAAGGCCAGCCTGGAGCTGCACTGTCTCCAGTGGGCCATCAGTATGCACGTCCTGCTGAGCTCTGTGGATCAGTTCATAGGCAGGGACGTCCTGTTCCTGAGGGAGCTGAGGAGCGCCATGAACAATAAGCTTTGCTTGCGGAGCCTCTTGGCTGCTGTGTCTGAGAACTCCCTGAGGCTGCAGGAGGCTGCCCGGCTTTCTTACCTGTCCTGCCCTGAAGACTGTGGTCGCAGTGAAATCCTAGAGCTCAGGGAGGAGATAAAGGTGCTAGTGGAAGCACTGCTGGATGCCTCCAGTACCCTCTCGCTCTCCCCGCTGTCTACTGCCAGCTTGTACATTCGCTTTGAGCTTCTGCAGAGAGACTTGGCCCTCAGGGCCAAGGCATTATTGCTCCACCTGGAGAAGGTCAATACCAAACACCTGCAGGTCATCCGTGATGTCGTTGGACCAGCCCTGTCCCCTCCCTCTCAAGAGGATGGGGAGAGGAGAAAAGAGGCCTTTGAAGAGAAGGCAAGTCAGCTAATGGCCAACGTTCAGTGGGTCAAAACCACCCTCCAAGACATTCTGGAGTCCAGTGCTCAATTGCAATCGCAGGCAAACCTGCTCTCCATCGCAGACCACCTCCTGGTCCTCACGTCTGATGCAGTGGGCAGCGCCCGCCAGCTCTTCAAGAGCCACCAGGACAAAGGTCATCTTCACCTAGACAGTATTGTCTGGTACTGGTCAGCAAAGGCACACTACCTCATCACGCAGCTGCAGGCTGTCCAGGGCATCAGTGAACACGTCCTGCAGCTCATGAGACAACACTTGCAGAATGCAGAGGACCAGCACTCTCCAAGACGACACAACAGCACAGCAAAGCTCTTCCCAGCCCAAGAGCTTCATGCTCTGAGCCATGCCAAGTCAGCAGAAACTCACCCAAGCAGGAGCAGACGAGGAAGTGGAGCTGGTACAGTACATGAAATGGTACAGTAGCTTTTGTTCCCCCCTATCAACTCTTGCTGCAGGGTGACAGGGCTGTCTGTCAGTCCTGTTACCCACACCACGGCGCATTAAGATAAGTGATATTGGCAGGGACCTCTGGAGGTCAATAGTCCAACCCTCTGGCCACCTTCAAAGTTAGATCAGGTTGCTGGCTGCCCTCTTCAGCTGAGTTCTGGACATCTGATGTGACGGACGCTCTTGTGTAAATAAAGTCATCTCCAAAATGCTGTTTCTGAGGAGCAGAGGGCTGTACTGCTCTCCCTCCCCTGAAACATTACCCTGCTGTGCTCAACTCCTTACCTCCCCACAAGCACCCTTTGGGAGTACCAGCAGCTCTGCTCCCACAACTGCTTTTGGATGCCAGGAGCTGGCAAAGGCTTTAGTACATGATCCAGATCACTCAGCAGAGTCGTTTACAGCACTTAATTGTAATTCTCAACATTGAGCACTGTCAGCTCACATGACACTACCACCCGTTTGGAGATAGCTGCAGGAGATGGTGGGATGGGGAATTGGAATTTGATAGTCCAGCTGTGCAGGGGATGGAGGAGAGAAAGTCTGGTTGGGAAGGCAGAGCAGACCCCGCAAGGTGGTGGGCAGCTCTCCCATCTCCTTTACTCACCAAAAACCGCTTCAGAAACACCCAGAGAGAGACTTCTCAGCATCACTCTAGGCTTAAAATCTGTTCAGTTACTGTCTCAACAGCACAAGAGCAGTCCTCCCAGCGTCTCCCGTGCCAGCAGCCCTGCGAAACACGAGAGAGAAAACAGTGACACATGGAAGGGTGACCCTAGTAAGATGTCCCAGGTCACCAAGGACATGGCGACAAGGATGCTTCACATGACTCAGTTCCTGAGGAAGAAGGGTCCCATCATGGTAAGGAGTGTTTCATCCCCTCCACCCCGACACTTTAATAAGCATAAAGAAAATACTTTTTCCTTAAGAGCACAAGTCAAAGCCAGTGGCAGGGTTGCCCAGCACCTGCTGAAAGCCCTGCATTACCTTGCTCTTGTAAGGGTGGCACCGGCTGCATTTATGCAAAGCAATAGAAATTACTTCCTCTTGATTGGATGTGAACCTGGTGCCCAGTCCTTTCCTTGTTTCAGAATACGTCTGGGCTTCCTGGACGCTCCTGTTCTGCAGGAAAGGTGGTCTTTTTTTCTCCTTCTCTCCCCAAACACGTGTATTTCTATTTTGTGTTAGAGCAAGGACCAGCTTGTTGCCTGTGCGAGGCAAATGGCTTCCGATGGGCAGGTGTTTGTTAAATTTGGCCACATGGTTGCGAAGCACTGCCTGGACAGGAGATGCTCTGCAGAGCTGCTGTGTGCTGCAGAGCAGACCCACACCATCAGCAGCCAGCTGAGCATCGTGGCCAGGTGAGTTGCTGGGCTCAAGGACAATCTCTCCCAAGGCTGGTGCCCCCCCTTCACAAAGAGATGTGCACGGTGGTCTCCAGATGTTCTTGTTAGATCAGCAGGTAGAGTGTAGGTTCAGTTCCAATTCAGGGGGCTCCCTCTCCTCTTCCTGTTGCTCTAAACAGCCCTTTCCTCCCCTGGTTTGCCTGCATCTATGGAAAACTGCTCTGATAGTCCACGGGACAATCTTCTGGTTTTGAAGTAACTGACAGAATTCTGGCCACACGGGGGAGGCAAGCTGTCTGCTGCTCTTCCAGTAAAATCCTTTAAAATGTCTTTTAAGGGTGAAAGCAGTCACTGCAGAGAGCAAGTCCTCCTCTGAGCTGCTTGTGAGCAACGCGCAGAACCTAATTCAAGCAGTTTTGCATGTTCTGAAGGCAGCCGAGGCAGCGTCTATCAGAGTAAGTTAAGGCCGATGGCATCCCATACGTTTTGCAAGGTGAGCCCATGCTGTGGGGAGCTCCCACAGCCAAGCCTGGGTATGGGAAGTGAGAGCTGGGGTGGATTCTTACTGTGATGTTCTTATTTCATGCCTTTCCTTGTTTCCAAAGCCCACTATGCATCTTTCCAGGCATTGAATCTGCTCTGTCAGTGCTACCAACTCTGGAGTCAGCTTTAGCTGGTCCATTTCCCATTTCATTTTTGGATAGGAGAGCAGCAGCATCTCGTTGGAAGCCTTTATTTGAAAATAGTCCATGTCAGTGTTAGCCTTTATGTTGTCTCAAGATAAGCTTTGATCAAAACTCCCAAGTACTTCCCTGGCAGCTGCCAACTGCTGATTGATCCAACTGTAAATAGTTTGTGAGAGCAGACTTTATGTGAAAGCACTCAGAAAACTAATACAAATACAAGCTCTCCACTGATGCAGTTTTTCATTGTGTGCCTTGGCCTCCTTTATAATCCTACAACTTTTGCTGAGCTCCAGCACATCTTTTTGAAAGAGACATGGCTTTGATTAGAATCCCATTTGATGAATGATATGAACAAGGGTGGAAAAATTCCTCCTTTGGTTAATTGCCCATACTGTTTAAAGATACTATATATGTCCATTTTTTGCTTTGCTGATGTCAGCCTGAAGTAACTAACCATTCTTTTATTTTGATTGTCTAGATCACTAAGTCCTTTATGACCTGGCTTTTTCCCTTTGGAAATTTCCTTGCTTATCAATAAACTATACTGTATTCCTTTTATCCTTCTGTAAGCAGGCTTTTAAGCATTTTAAGCATTAACAGGCAGAGGTGACACATTGGTCGCACTCTCATTGATACATTCAGACTTTTATATCATTTAAGATATTTTAAACAATTTAATGTACAACAATATATTAAAGCTTGTAAATATTTTGTCTAATAGGGTTTGCGACAGCCCCTGCCTGACTCGGAAGAAGAAGAAGTAGCTGCTTTTTGCACGCATTGGAGAAAAACTCTGTTGTGGCATAGAGCCAAGGAGTCTTCAAACTCAGACAGGGATGATTTAGGGCTCCGCAAGACTCGGGCAAGGGCTGAACCCACCCTGACAGCTATGGTGCAGGAACAGTCACCTCAGACCAAGTACACCCCCAAGCATCTAAAACCTATTAAAGGACATACAATTATGGATAGCCACCTGTAAAACCAGGAAGGGGTTTCTGTTGGAGGGGAACTGCATGGCTAACTGGCCTTGCAGGAGGACTGAGAGATGAATAGAACGATGCCACACACTAGTGTACTTCCTAAGAGGCCTCTCATCCAGATGGCATTTGAAGTTGAGTAATAAGATGTGATACCAAGCTAAAGAGGACACAGGAGTTGGGGAAGAGCTTTAAGACCCAGTCAAAGGGAAAGCACAGAATTTCCTCTTCGGTAAAATATCATTTGCCAATCTTTGGTACCTGGTGCAGGAGTCACTCTGAAACCATTACTCTTGAATCAATGGCCACCAAGCAGGTCTACAATTCTTTGTATTTGTATAATGCGTACCCTCCTACAGCTGTGAGCCAGCTCTGGCTCTTACATAGTCAATCAGGCTTTTTTTTCTTTTCTTTGGCAAACATTGCTATAGGAAAGATAGCGTTTGATGAGGTACCTTCATCATGTTTCTTTCAATAACTGTTAGTTCTGTGTTCCTCAGCACCCAAGATGGGAACATAAGGATGTAGGAACACGCTTGTAGCAGCACCAGCAAATCTGGGTGGAGATGACGATCAGGGAGTTCTATAAATGACTGAATTGCTTATCTCCGGCACAAGACAGCCTCAGACCTGGGAGGTCTTTCTCAGGCCCTGATCTTTAGCATACTATCAAACTTTTTTTCAACCATCACCTTTTTAGCAACCGTCACCTTTTCTTCTAAGGGTAACAATCCTAAATGCTGCACGGGAAGGGCAGCCAGAGATATATCATCCTGCAGAAGCTCCAGCGTACAGGTTGGAGTCCATATGTAAAATATGAACTCAGAGGATAACATGGAAAAGGCACTACAAAAGCTGGAGGAAAGAACTGAATGTGCAGGAAGGCTAAGGGATAGGATCAGTGATTTTTGAAATGTAAACCAGGAGTGTAATTAAGTATTCTCAACTTTGCAAGAATAAATTTGTTTACATTGCAATATAAAGGATTCATGTGCGAGTCTTTTCATCATGGTAGAAAAATATTAAAACAGGCTACCTAGCGAGGTTAGAAATCTCCCTGCCAGTATTTTTATCATGGGGCAGCAGACACCAGGTGGTGATCTAGGAACGATCAGTCTTTCTGAAGCACAGAGAGCAGACAAGATCAGAGACAAACATTTTACTCCTCCACATCTCCAGGACTAGCAAGAGTGGGAAGCATTTTGTCTCACCTGCTGCTCCTGACTCAGCAGATCCTGCAGAGAAATGAGACTTCTCTCCCCAAATCCCTCTCAGCCCCAGGACTCTCTTTTACCCAGAGTAAAACATTCAATGCTGGTATCACCCACCTCACAGCTAGAGGCTTCCAGAGCATCCAGGACCAACACCACCAGCTGCTCCTGCTCTTCACAGCCGTGCTCCACAGTCTCAGCAGCATGAATTGCAAGTGTCCGAGGGAAACGCTGCTCTGTGCACTTGTGGAAGACAGAAACAAACCTCCCCTGCGAAAGAGAATCAATCCACACAGCAGATCAGCCCTGCAGCCCGTTCCAGCCCACCCTAACGTGGGGAGACTGTCCCCACACACACCTTCCTGCCGCCTTTCCCCTACAGGTAGTTTAGTACTTGCACTGTAGCAATGAATCTCCTCCACGTTTCGAGTAACACGGGCACGCCAGGGCGAGCGTAGACTCGGGGGAGAAATCTGCAACGAATAAAGCAGCGAGCACGGGTGGATGGAGGAAGCGAGAGCAGCCTGCAGACCCTCACGCTGCAGCTGGGGAGGCACACGGGGACCTGCTGCCTGGGCAGGGCTGGATCTGGGAAGAAGGAAGGAGGTGGTTACACATGGAGACAACAGACTGCAAAGACTAGCTGGCCCCTTCCAAATTACATTTCCTCCCTACTTTGCACCCCTTCTTTTCCAAAATAAAGACCTGTATTGTATTAAAGATATTGAGATGACAGTGGATCTCCACGGTTAGAAGCCAGCACTCTGCGTCCCCCCTACCAGAACACACCCCCTGCAACTCCAAAATGGGTCCATAACTGGACCGATGGCAAACCACCTGAGATCCTTCAGTTATCTCAGTTGTAAGGTATGTCATTTTGCTCTTGGTATCAGAGCTTTTTCTTTTACTCTTATTTTTCCAGTACTTTCAAAAAACCACAGAGAACCCAATTCAGTGATGATGTCATCACTGCACTGCAAGAAGGTGTAACCTCAGGTTAGTGTTACGAGTACTTTCCACATCTAATTGTAAAGTCACACATCTTTGCTTCAATACTGTCATTTTTTCTTTTTGTTCCCTTATCAGTCCATGTGTTGTTTCCAAACTATTTCTATTTTTCTCTGCTGTCCACTTCTGCTGGCTTGTTTTTTTGATGGAGTTCTTTATCAGCCAAATTTGTCACCAGATGAAGAAATAGTAAGTAATTAAGTAGGACTAATATATTATTCCAAAGTAACAACCAAGTTTATGTCTGTTATCTAGTTTTCAATTCTTTTGAGTGAGCACAATTCAAAATATCATAAAATTAATACCATTTACTGTCTGGGAAATTAGGAAGGCAAACTGAAACCAGTATTGCCTTCAGGGATGTCTCCTTGGCCATGTTTTGCACGTGTAGAAGTCAAGAGCTTCCCTCGGTTCACCTAAGCTCTGCTCATCAATGCAAGACGCTCGTATTCTTACCTGTTTGTCTCGCAAGCACAAGGAACCAAAACCTCAGAATTTGGGATACACACTGCACCGCACCAGTCATAAGCATTACTTGGGCCAACAAACAGAAATAAAGAGGAAAAAGTCCACCAAGGAAGAGACTTAATGCAAAGAAACATTCCAAGTGGGCGGGAACCAGATGGCAATTGAGCAGACGGCAAATTTTTATTGTAAACATAGCTAGCTAGGTATGACTACATTTCCTCTATAGAAAAAGCAACCCAAAAGGCAAAACAAGAGAGGCTTTGAGGACAGTTGTGCTCTTGGCATGCAACATCGTCAGAAATTAAAGAACATGCATGACATTTCTCACAGCGATGCTGGTAACTGTAGTAAGAGAACAATGACAAGGCTCTCCAAATCAGCAGCCCGATCTCGGAACCCCGCGGCAAAGCAGCTCCAGTCGGGTGCAGCACAAGGGTAGTTTAAAAACCCGCTACCATCCGACTAAAGCCGTGTAGCAACTGCACTAAAACCAACAGTTTTAGTCACTTTCATCCTTCAGCCGCCCTCACTGCTCTTCCCTCGACGCTGAACTAGCTGCCAACATGTCAACATCACAGTCAGCACCAGACTTTAACTGTACCCTTTTTAATTTTTTTGTTAAAAATGTCATATAGACACCATGAATACAAGTACTGCAGTTACATCAATACAAAAAAAGCAATACAAATTAAGCGGCTGAATACAAAAATACATTGAAATACATGAACACCACAATGTAACTCATAGCACTAATCAGAATTGTGTATGCGTGAAAAAATTAAATAAAAACCTTTTTTGTATTAGACAACTTAGGTATTCTCCACTTTTAACAGTAACTTTCTTCTAGTTATGTACTTCACAATTTCTTCTATATACAGCATAGAATAAAATACTTTTAGAAGATATGACATTTTTATCCTCAATACGCGATATAGGTCTCTTTTACACTAAGAATATTGACTGCATGAATAAAAACTGTCAATGTCTTACATCAACTGATCTGAAAAGGAGGATCAACGTTTTCCTTTTACATCATTTACGTAGGTTTTAAATCAGTTAGTAGGTTTGGCTTGATGCGTCAGACAGTCCTTGTTAAACAGTGTCTCTCACAGTAATGTACATAATATTGCTTGTATCTATACAATCATACAAATGTGGCAATCATATCTAAATGTTGTTTATGAAAGAGACAGCTCACACATATACAGGTCCTCGGACTTTCTTAATGACTTATTTACAATGAAAGTGCTTTTATCAGCTCTAACACGATACATGGGGGTTTTTTTTCTACATGTCAATTATTAGTCTCCCTGAAATTGGAAAAGTATTATATAGAAAATACCACAGCTTTGCAAACACTATAGCATACTGTATAACTGCATGTGGTTCTGAGATTAGCAGCTGCAAAGTGTTGATAATTATAATTTAAAAATAAATAAAGCAAAGAGGTAAACCAGTTACAAAACAGCAGAAAACTGCAATATTCACAACAGTAAAAAGACTTAAAACCAATTGCTAACAAAACGGTGAAGCGGTTGGATCAAAAGTCTTGAAAACATCTTTTAATGACTTATCATCTGATTCCCCATTCGGATCACTCTCCTGTGTCTGAGTTACCTGGCCAGGCTGTCTGACCTGCCTCGGGTCACTGTACTGTGGCCTGATTAATCCCGATAAAGCTTGGATAGGAAGATTATGCACCGCAGGTGCAGCGCTGGAGTGTTTAGCCTGAGATTTACTGGTGCTATTTGCTTTATCTGAAGTAGCTTCTGCTGATCCTTCTGTGGTTTTTTCCGCGCTCGAGGCAGCCTTCTGCAGTGATGTATCTTCAGAGAGACTGGGTTCATTTTTACCCGAATTTTTCAAAATACTTTTTTTCTGGTTCTCTCCGTTCTCTCCTGAACTGGCTGGAGCTGCATCCGAGGATGAGCTGTGATCTCTGGGATCGTACAAACTAATACCGCTCAGTATTGAGCCCGGAGCTCCCAGCCTAACGCCGCTCGAGGACAATTTGGGTGCGTAAGGAGGGAGAGCCTCGGGGTCAGCTTTAGCAGCCGCGGCTTCCGAGGGCTGCGACGAGGCAGCGGCAGATCTGGCCAGGCGGGGGTCAAACTTCGGAGGGTGGGAATCCTTTGCAACTCCGTGATGGGTTTCTGCACTCGACAGTCTGTGAAGCCTGGGATCCACGTTTTTTTGTAAGCGAGGATCTCCCAATTTGCTCGAGCTACTGGCATGCGAATCCGCAGAGGGATCCAAGTAGCCGCTCCTGCCCGTTAAGCTGTTTTTCGCCTTGGCAGCTAGTCGTGGGTCAGCTGGCATCGCGTTGGGATGGGGATCGTTCTTCAAATTGCGCATTTTATTAAGTCTCTGGTCAGCAATGAGCGGAGGAAGAGGTAAATTGATTGAAGAGACGGGGTCAGGCTTAGGCAAAGGTATTGGGAGCAAGTCCTCAGGCGCCCATACGATATGCTTTGCAAAGTTTGGTTTCATCAGGGTAACATCCATTTTAATGTGGCTGAACTGCCTAAGCTGAGATCGGGGATCCCTTAACGTTACGCCAGGCAAAGGTTCCAACGGTATCAGAAAAGCTCGTTCTCTCAGTTCTCTTTCTGAGTCCTCTTCGTCATCATCCATCCCTTTTTGCTTGACTTTAACCCCAGTGTGCTGGTGGTGCAAATCTAGCTTTGCTCCCCCGAGGGATGAGCTGGCGTGACCACCCTCACTGACCTTGTGCATCCTGGGATCTCGTACAAGCCGTGGGTCCAAGGACGCGGATTCCGAAGGCTTTCTGGGGTTGGACCTCGGAGAGGCCCGAAGTCTGGGGTCAGCAGCTTGAGGCCCTGAGCCTTTTTCTTTTGCCAGCCTCGGATCAGTAGGAATACCGAGCATGTGCTGCTCTGTGGAATGTTGTTGCCGATTCCTAAAATTTTCACTCTGTTTCTTTAGGGTTTTTAGTATTGATTTAACGCTGCTCCCCTCTTCCTCTTCACTACTGGAATACCAGTTGACATTGTCATCTAAAAAAAAAAAATAAAATTATTCAAGCAAACAATCACCAGGGAATACAACACATTTACTCATATAAAGGGTAACTTCTCAGTAAAATCAAACTGAGAAAACCTGAGATTAAGTCATCACTCCCTGTATGAAAACAACCGTACTGTAAAATGACAAAAATCAATTTAAATGAAGAACTGACTTAACAAAAAAAAATGTAGCTGGTCCCAAATTCTGCTGCATTCTCTCCATGTATCTCTCTGTCAATATTAATTTGGAAAAATAACCTACTGTCAAACAATTATTTCTACCAGTACTACTAAAAGAAACCATTACAAATCTGAGTCTGGATGAAAATTACCTTCATTGAGGGATAGTAGAGCAAAAAGGAAAATGGCACCTTACAGCAGTCTTAAAACAGATAAATTACTAATGTGGGATTTTCTGCCTCATTACAATCCAAATCACAGGGTTTTGGGGAGAGGTCGAGATTCAGGAAAGGAAGAAGTAAGAATATTTAATTTTACAGGACAAATTCTCAACTACCTCCTGCAATTTACTGGAAAACCTTATCAACACAGCTGTGTCCTCTGGTCCACATCCTAAACTTGCCTGCTTGCTGAAAGAGACTAGTAGTCTATTCTGGCTCAGGAAAATGAGAAACGGAAACAAAACCCACCATCATCCCCAGTATCTAATGCACAATAATGTGTGCTTCCCAAAGGATTCTTGTGTCTGGCCTGGTTCCAGCAGGGGTAGGGCCAAGGTGTTGCCTTTTTCTTCTGACTCTCCCCTCCCGGCCATGGGGGGCTGAGAGAGCAGCCGCCCCGTGGTTTTTTGTTGCTGTCTGAGGCTAAACCACGACAAGTCACACAAACATCCAACAGGAGGGAGTGAGATGTTGTTGGAGGCAGCTAACAGGAACATTTTTCCATTATACTGCTTTCTGACAGCCCTCTAGATACGAGGACCAGTCACTCTAGAGCACTGGTGAGAAGCCTTCATTTCAGACTAGATTAGTCTTGTATGTAGCCTGAAGGGCTGCGTATCCAGGTCTCTTCTCACCATTTGATGAGAATTACATTGGCAATGTCCTCGAAAACATTTGATATGGCAACTGCCTTTTGGTTACACAGAAGATGCATTTCTGGTCACAAAACCTATCAGCCTCGGAAAAGGGTGCAGCAGGGACAAACCTACTCTGTGTGGTACTGCTCTCCATGTCTAGGCTGCAGAAGAGACACTCAGATTAAACACTGTAAATTTCAGATACCACAGAGGAATCACAGAATCGTCTAGGTTGGAAAAGACCCTTGGGATCATCGAGTCCAACCATTTACCCTACTCTACAAAGTCCTCCCCTACACCATATCCCTCAGCACCACATCTAATCATCTCTTAAACACATCCAGGGATGGTGACTCAACCCCCTCCCTGGGCAGCCTATTCCAATGCCCGACCACTCTTTCTGGGAAGAATTGTTCCCTAATGGCCAGTCTAAACCTACCCTGTTGCAGCTTGAAGCCATTCCCTCTCGTTCTGTCATTAATTACCTGTGAGAAGAGACCAGCACCAACCTCTCCACAATGTCCTATACTCCTCTAGAGAAATGGAATATGCAGAAAAGATCTAGAAGCACAACTGAATAAACAGAATGTATGATGTGCTCGCAGTACTGGCAGTTAGAAATAATAACCTTTCTGTTTCAATCGGGGATTTTAAGAAGTAATTGAATTATCAACAACAGAACCTTTTAAAAGTACAAACTACATCCAAAAATTACCCACAGATCTTTCTACTTGGAACTCGAATACAGCAACTAAACCTATACTAAAATCCTAGAACAAGCCGGGAAGGAAAACAAGTATATTCAGCTGAAAATATGATTTGAGTCGGTTCTTGCACATTCACAATAACTGTGAATGGTAATGTGATGAAAATCTAAGTCAACAGATTTGTTCCAGGCTATTACATGGTCAATAAGTACATTTAGAATTCTAATAAAATTATCTTTACCTTCATCTTTGCTCATTGCCCTCTGACCCTGGCTGCTGACAGAGTCTCCATCTCTTTGATGCTTTTGACTGAGTCTTACATAAAGGGCTTTCTGCATTGCCGGAAGAAAATCCGGGACATTAATGGCTGGTTGATGGCCCATATGGCTACTCATGCAGTCTGACTCACTTCCACCTTGATGTGACTCTTGAGCCATGAGGTGAGCCTGGTGATCTGTAAATTCCCCATGCCATGTCCCATCTGCAGTACAAAAGAACACAGTTAGCAGCTATCCTATACAAGCTTTTGCAGAAGAGGAGACAGAACATAATCAAGCAAAGCTAATGTGACTTATATTACACGACTGCAACGCATTTGCTGAAAAAGCCTATACACTCCAGACATTCCAGGAGGTTTGGCTTTCTTTCAATTGCTCAGCTTTGGAGCCATGATGTTTTAATACCACACAACTGCAAAGTGCCTTACCAAGGAATAAGAATTGTTAAATGTCCTTACCACCGGAGTTATTAGCTGGCTGGAAGTTATGTACAGCTTGATGGGAATAGTAATTGTCATAGAAATCAGCTGGGTTCTGAATAGGCTCATAATTCATATTGGGCTGCCGTTCACCAGGCATCTGCTGGTACTGTGGTCCCGGAGGACAATGGTTCTCTCTTGGCATATTCACCATATGTCCTTGAACTCCTGGGGCATTGTAAGATCCACCAAGACCCGGTGGTGTGAGAGGTGGACCACCCTGCTGTCCTTGCATAGGCATACCAGTCTGGTTCTGTGGTCCCAGAAAGCCTGGTGGAACGCCCTGCATAGGAGGACTCTGCGGCATTCCTGGGCCTTGAGGCCCTGCGCATGGATGATGTCCAGGAGAACCTGGGTGCATTGGTGGCCCGTTATGTCCTTGTGACATGCCGGGACCTGGCCCTGGACTTGAACCTGGATTATACATATGCTGAGAATGTGGGTCGTTTCCCTGAAACGGTGGTCTTGGCGGTGATGCGCTGTTATAGAAAGTTGGTGGCCTGTAGGCAAAAGAAAATTAATGAATCAAATTTTGCACCTACAAGGATCAATAGTCTATTGGCTATCTCCTCCCCCTCCTCACTCTTACAGAAGTCTGTTTGTACTTATTTGATCTTAAGTAGGATAAAAATCTGAAAGAAGGAAAATAATTTTCAGAGAGAGTAACTATATACATTACACATTACAGAGCTTGTGTATGTAGAACATATTTCCAGTATTATCACATGCAGAACTGGACATTTGCCACAACTAAGAGTTTTAAACATCCCAAGGCCAACAGTCTCCATCAGTAGTGTCGACTTGCTTCCGTCAAGAAAAAGCTAACTATAAAAAAGGTTTAGAAGAAAATGAACTTTTCCCCACCTGCAAATGGAGACAGGCAAGGCAGATACAGAGCCAAAATCAAGAGCCAATGGAGTGACCTTCTGGAAGGTCAAGGCTCAGTAAGATCTCTTCTATGGAAAGCATTAAATAAGTAAACAATTATGATAGCCAATATTTGACAGCTTATTAACTCAGAAGTATATGCTTGACAGGAACAAAAAGAATTGTTTAAATATTTATGCAGCCATATTGTAAGGAGAGTTCTACACAAAACTATAAAACCTACTTTTTTCCAATTTTGTGTGCTAAATCCACAGTAGGCTTCACAACTATTTCAAAGAGAGATGGAATTTTCTTATATTCTCCTGAAGGATCTTGATAATTTTCTATATCGGACTCAGAAAACGCGTATTGCTCTGGCGGGGTTGGCAGAAGTCCAACACCTGGTGGTGGTTTAGGCAGAGGAACTATGCCACGCTTTCTGAGTTCCTCCAATTCTTTCTCATCTTCATTTTGTGGTTCCTCCTCAGTATTCAAAACCTGGAACAAAGCAAGGTATCAAATACTTCATTAATTTTGCAGTATGTGCAATTCAATTTAGTCTTGCACTTACCATTTAAATAGCATTACCTGCTACAATACTACTATATACTGACATCAAACTCAGCTGAATTATACATTTATTATTACTTGTTTTGCAGGACACTGATTCACAACCAGGAAGAAAACTATTTCTGTAGTCAGGAAAGGACAATTTCACATTGTTTGAAGTCCATGTCCTTCAAACAGTAATTTCAAGTGACAGAAATTGAAAGACTTACTCTAAGATTCATCATGTTTCTAGTGTTAAAATTCAGGCCACTTTCTGTTAAGGCCTGTTGTAGAGTAACTGGAGACACTAATATCCTACTTAACACAAAGGTCAAGATTTCATGAATCATTCAGAGGAGGCTCCTCATTCCTTTCCCCACCCTGAGTGCAGAAGTCAGATGATATCTAACTCCTAGGCAGCTAAAGGTATACAACATAAAAGCTACACTTCTTGTAACAAAATACATGAAGATTTCAACAGAAAGGGATGCAAAAGGAAGCTCATGGGAGTTGTGAAAATAAAGTCTGATATGGCTAAAAAATATCTGAGTAACCGATGGCAAAGGGAATTTCTGGTAGGACCACAGACTTAGTGCACTCAAGAGCAACAGGGAAGCTTAACATCATTAGTGTTTAGCATCACACTCCCTAAGAATCTCACAGAAATGTTTAGCAATCTCCTCCCTGTTCTTTCTAGCAACAAACCTTGTGTTTACAGACTATGAATTGCTCACCTTATCCAACAGCTCTTTTGTTTCTGCGGTCAGGGGAGCATGAGAAAACTTGCACTTATCTCCTTGATAGCATTTTGCTCCTGTATGGTAGAACTTGCAAGGGAATTCATGTAAGCAAACGCATTAAGGATTCCTAACAAAGGCTGATTTCTAGTTTGCGCTGTTCAGCAAGTTTATAAAATTCAGCTCTCAGCTATACTTCAATTCTTCACCAGTACTTAATCTTTCCAAAGCAATGGCTTAAGGATTTTGAAAGCTAATAACCAACTTACGTCCTAGTTCCATTTAACATTCTACTAATAATTACGTTACTGTGGCTTTTTTTTTTTACTCGATTCTAAAATGGCAATTAAAAAGATGAAGGTCTCAATTCCAGAAATGAACACAAGTCCTTTAAAACAAACAAGACCAGATCAGGGGTTTAAAAGTATATGGACAAATGCATCTAACTTGAAGTTTAAAACATTAAAAATCCTTAATACCAAAACCAAACCAGTAATTTCATAGGTATTTTCTCCTAACTATTTGAGAAAAAAATTAACCTTCTTGTAGTAAGTCTACATAGTCTTTGGTATAGTTTCGTATGAAAAGAAACAGCTACCCCTAAAAATCACTTCCATCACTTAAGACTAAATATAAACTTTCAGTTTAATTCAAGTTGGCTTGTTGGTTTTTTTTTTAAAGGATATTGTGCAAATAAATGCAGTTCTCTCCTTTGGTGCAGTAACCCTGTATGTAGAACTTGCAGATTTCCTTCTTCTTTTCAATCTCTGCATCGTGATCAAATTTACACTGTTCCCCCTATAAATAAGAAAACAAGAAAAAACATTATTGATCTGAAATGCTGAGTAATTCCATTTCATATGTAAAGAAAAACATCCTCCTTAGCTGAATTTAAGCATTTTATCTTTATTAAGACATAACTGCATTATAAACATGAGCCAAAAAAACTGTAAAAAGAGGGCCCTGAACATAGAGAAACAATTCTTGAATCGGGATACAAGGAATATATGCAGTGGTCACAGTAAACAAGTTGGTCTTACAATACCAGCTGTCTTCTCTGTCTTCACCTAACAATTAGCATTAAAAAAGCACTTCAACAAATACTTTCCTGAAATTATTTTCCATATAAACAATTATGAACTTGATCAAAAGGGGTGTGTGGGAGAACTTAAAAAAGTCCAACCAGCAAAGTATTAAGAATCTTCCTTGTATGAAAACCAGAGTCCAAATAAACATCAAGCTTATTTCAACCGTATCACGTCATACATGAGGATTACTTTGCTGGAGCGGTTTTTTGCCTTTTTTTTTATTTTCATGAAAAATACACTAAGTGCTCTTTCAGCCACTTGTT
Organism: Tringa tobata; assembly: GCA_033628505.1. Lineage (NCBI taxonomy): Eukaryota > Metazoa > Chordata > Aves > Charadriiformes > Scolopacidae > Tringa > Tringa tobata. The sequence goes on from JAHREE010000210.1 coordinate 121,453, forward strand.
TTAAAACTGAAGGTGGCAGCAAATAGTCATCTCACTGAGCACAGCATACTAAAATATATAAAGGCAGCGACAAACGCATTGTCTTCAGTTCCTCCCTGTTTTGGGAAAAAAGCGTACTGGTTTTCACCTTTACTTTGAAAGGTAAAGTCTGAAAAAGAAAATGTTCTGTATCTAAAAATACATAGGAACCGAATATAAATGACGTTCTCACTTATTCAAGGAGCATGTGGCTTAAGTGTTTTATAACTGACTGAATTAGTTTGACATCAGAGGATGAAACTACAGCAGTGCAAGCTTCCAAAAGAAGCAACAGCAATTTTTTTTTATGTAATAAGAGACTGTCCTGCAAGTGCTTTTGCCTGACAGCTGACTGCTCTGAATAGCTCCACTTGCTGACTGAAGGAAGATGGTTCTTTGGTAGGGAATTCTTCTACACCACTACTACAACCCCACTTTTTTTTCTTTAGAGAGAGAAATAATTTAGCATAATTAAGCACTTTCTTCAATATTTCAAAATTAGCAGTAGCACATAAAAGAGAAACGATGTCATGCATTCAGAAATCATTGCCTATTTACAGATTCCATACTTGAAAGATTTGTATATTTACATATGATACATTGCCAGGGTGAGTTTATGATACTATCACAATGTTTTTACTGTATATACTAATAAGCAAATACAATAATTTTTACTAGAATTTGTTATAATTCAAAATGTGTAACGGAAGGGGATATTTTTCCACAAGTACTTCTGTTGGCATTAATCTATAAATATGCAAAACATCAGAAATCAAAACATCGAGTTTCAATACACAAGTTTTTTGTGCATCAACTGAAATAAAAAAGCACAGTGCATCTTCTCCCCTTCCTCACACCAAAGCAGCAGACCGACAGACACAGTGCATAATTACCTTAATACACCTCCCTTCAAGGAAATATTTACAAATTTGTTTGCCTTTGTGTTCCACTGTATGCTGATTTATGAACTCCTGACTCATATTAACCCATTTCTTCACTGGTTTGCCATCCTGTAAGAAAAATGAACATCCTACTGATTTTTACTTATTAAGCGCAGTTGCAAAAAGATTATACTTGGTGCACTTGTTACCCCAAAATGTGATTAACTACACCATGAGTTAAGTTCTAAAAACGATTATACCCACAGCTCAAAGTAAAGGTAAATACATATACGTTTTTCTTAGCTGCTTTAATACAGAGTCTTTTTTAGAAACGCAACCAAATCAGAAACTTCTTACAAGAAATGCAAATAACTTCACCGAATGGACAAAGTACCTCACACTTCATGAGACAATGCACCCACCAAGTCAGTGCCAACTGCCCCCCAAGCAAGGGCACCTCTGCAGACAGCCAGGAGTTGAGTAATCACCCAGGCTTCCAGACAGCCACCTTAGCCACAAGGCTATACTTTATCAATCCTTCCCCTCCACGCGCTTCTCGTGCAATCGTTATCTCTAGATTATCTTCTTTATTCTCCCATTAGAAGAAAAATAACCTGTTTGCTTATACCACGAGGCAAAGCAGAGAGGAAAGCACAATTCAGTCATCACCTATGTCCCGCTTTGAAGTAAAACCGAACCAATTTCATGTTCTGTAGTTTTACATTTTAGCTAGGCCTCCTCTAACTCTGTGAAATTGACAGCATATTGTGGAGAAAACTGCTCGTTCCCAGGATGATAAGGCCAATGTTTGTGCCAAATGCCAAGGAATGGTGTGCAGAGAGGCCCTTGCTTATACTTACTGCTGAAACAACCAAGGGCAGCCAATTTTCATGATTAGAAGGCCAGAAATGGAAAAACCATAGAGGGGTCACATCTGTGGGGAGGAGTGGACAGGAGAGGTGACCCAAACCTGACCAACAGGGGTATTCCATCCCATCTGTCCCATGCTCAGTATAAAAGAAGAGAGATCAAAGGCTCAGCTCCCTTTATTCAACGGCCAATGTCCAAGGAGGACGCTGTCTGTTCATCTGCCCTTGATCCCAATCCGTGTGTTCCTGACTCCAGAGCTGGAACCCAGTTCCCATCCATCACTGAGTCCAGTCTGGGACTTCCCCAGTGCCTGCTGGTGATGGGACTGTCATCCTGGGAGCTTGATACGGTTTTGTATATATACTGTATCTATTTCATTATTTTCTTCTCTTTTTTTTTATTTTCATATTAATTCTTCATTAAAGTAGTTTAGCTCATTCTAAACTTTTGAATCTCCATATCTCTTCCTCTCCTCTTTTGGGGGGGGAAGGGCCATCTGTCGGTCCGGCTGCGGTGATTTCGGCTGAAACCACGACAACCTAACACGTAAGAATTCTTATGTACCTGGTTGGGCAAATAATTGTTCCCTCTTATGATCTGACTCCCATACGGCATCTTGAGATAAACTAAAGAAACTGCAGTAAACTCATCTAACTGGAGAGTCTGGGATAGATGTTGCGAGGGCCCGGCAGAGCTAGTGAAGTCATGGAAGAGGATGGCCTTTTAATGAACTGCTGCATGTGACACTGCAACAGAGGGTAGAAAGAAATGTCATCTTTGCAGTGCTAGGTGGTTGCCTACTGATCTGATGACAAGAGGAAAGAGGCTTTTTGGATTTCCCATTTTCACACAAATGAGCAGCGATCTGACTGCTGGGTAAGAGCTTCTGAAACGCAATGGATGGGTTCTCCACAGTCGTCACGCTGCCTCGGGAGCACACCTGAGCAGAGCACATCAAGTACCCAGGCTCATTTTGATCAGCAGATTAAGCAACGTCACAAAACGTTAACACTAAGAACAAGCAGCGGATTTTGTTGACATTGAGAAGAAATCTTTGAGCTAGAAATGCCACTCCTGGATGAGTCGCGATCCATTTTCTACTGTGAACACATTAAATCCAGAGAAATATCAGCTGCTTCAGACAAAGCAGCTTTGAATCTAATAATTGATCCTCTTCAAGGTTAATGCAAATATCCCATAAACATGATGCTCCAAGTCTCTCGGGAGCACTGCAAATCAGTGACCATCCCACACTACAAATCACTTGAAACAATGAAGGTTGAAATGCTCACACCACGTCCCTGAGAATCCCAAGGATGTTGCTGGGCGGATCGGGAGTCTCAGTGGTTACCCCACCACACCGCACAGCTCAGTATCTGCATCCCAAAATTCATTATTGTGCTGTAGCCAGAAGCCCAGCTTTTTGTTTTCTGCCTCCCAGCCCTGCTGGGACCTGCCTGCAGCTGCCTCCTTGCCTCCACCCTTCCCCACGGCTTGGGAGATGGCACCGTAGGACCGAGCAGGCTCTGCAGCAAGAGGAAGGAGGAGTCCTATAAAGGAGGCATCCTAACAGATCAAATGGCTGCCCTTTTCCCTACCACATGCAAGGCAGGGAAAGGAACATCTAATTGGGACCACCCAGGAGCCCCAGAGAGTTAGGCCAGCTGGAGAACACGGGGAAAAGTTAACATGGCTGAATTACACATCACCACGTTAGTAAGAAACCAGCCGTGTCCGCTCTCGAGAGCAAGAGGGAGAACCACAGGCATTTCAGTCGCCGTATACAGAACCAAATGTGATATGGCTTAAATAATGTATTTTAGCCATAGATGGATTTGATCTACTAATTATCAATTTTGTATTGTTTTTCATTTAAATGAAGACTGGAGTGAGAAATTTACAAATATTGTGGCAATACTGAACGCTATGTTTTCTCTAATTCCTGTGCAAAGAATTACTAAATTGAAACCCCAGAAATATATACTTCCGTTTCCACAGTCACAGTTATGGAAAGAGAAGGAAAATTTTTCAGGATTCACATGAAAACTAGCAAAAGCTGTGAAGGCGTCCATTTTCTTTGCTGAAAAATCTGAGGTAAGCTGGTAGTAGTGAAACAACTTATTTCAGATACTTTTAACATTGAAGTTCACGCACCATTCAAAACCAAAGCTCATAAACCACTTTCTGCTAGCTTTTCGTATTTCCAAGAAAAACAAGAAAATTATGCATTAGCTTAAGTTATCAATTATAGTTCGTACATCAAGTGTTGAAAAATTCTAGTAATTTTATATAGAAAAAAAATTTAAAGATATGTGTTTTTAAATACTATTCCGTTAAAGCAAAGCAATCAGTCGTTTGAAACATTTACAATTGTTTCAAATTCAGCTTTAATTCCACATACCTCATGATAGCCATCAGATCCTTTATTGCCCCCTCTTCCCCTTCCACGATCTTTACGCTTCAATTTCTTTTGCATTCCACGCCCTCGACCAACATTGTAGTTATTACCTCTTTGAGAAATACCTGAAAAACAACAATGACCTCTTTAAATGACCTCAGAAAGTAAAATTATTATCTAGTGACATCAAATACAGACAAATCTAACAAATTAAGTATCTACCTTTTTGCAGTCTGAATTTCTAAATATTATCTTGAATCAGGAGTTGGCAAGTACAACTACACCAGCCCATTGTAATTCTGTGCAACTGCCTGCTCTTTGAAAAGCTCTTCAAATCAATAGCAGACTGACAAATGGAATGTAAAACCAATCTTGTTCAAAGTAGCTTCTCACAATTAAAAGTGCAGGCATGTTACTTCTAACCAGCCCAAAAACTTGAAATTTTGTGCGCTTTGGTGACTTTCTGAGCACAGAACTAACCAGTGCAAGTGGCACCCAGGTGTGTGTGCACGTTGTATTGTCACAACACGCAAGAAACCTGAGATCATAACCTAAGAAATATGACAGACCAGCTTTGAATATAAAAAGTTTAATGGTAACTGTTTGGAAGCCTCAAGACAGTAATCATCCAGCCAGCAGCATGCCAGGAGTCATGATCTCAACTAAAGCCACTGAGACAGAGTATCTGCTTTCTCAGCGATTTAAAATGAAAAAAACCCACTTAAAAAGTTCTACAGACATCACATTGGCTTCAGGTGGCAGCTACCCTGTGACAGCAAGGCTGATTATCCTTATCCTGATTATCTACTCTGCCCTGGGGAGGCCCCATCTGGAGCACTGGGTCCAGTTCTGGGCTCCCCAGTTCCAGAAGGACAGGGAACTGCTGCAGAGGGGACAGCAGAGGGCTACAAAGATGATGAGGGGCCTGGAGCATCTCTCTTATGAGGGGAGACTGAGGGACTTGGGGCTTTGTAGTCTGGAGAAGAGAAGGCTGAGGGGGGATCTGATCAACGCCTATAAATACTTAAAAGGTGGGTGTCAGGAGGATGGGGCCAGTCTTTTTTCAGTGGCGCCCAGGGAGGGGACAAGAGGAAATGGGCACCAACTTGACTATAAGAAGTTCCACCTAAACATGAGGAGGAACTTCTTTCCTGTGAGGGTGGCAGAGCACTGAAACAGACTGTCCAGAGACGTGGCCGAGTCTCTGTCTCCGGAGACGTTCAACACCTGCCTGGACACGTTCCTCTGCAACCTGCTCTAGGAGGGCCTGCTTTGGCAGGGGGTTGGACTAGATGATCTCCAGAGATCCCTTCCAACCACGTATCATTCTGTGATTCTGTGTGCGATTCTGTGATTGCAGTGAAAATGCCCTGACTTCATCTCAGATGACTTGCAGACAGAGATTTTGAAGCAGTATTACCAAGCAGCACATGAAAAACCACTTTTCGTCTCAGCTACAAAGATTCTGCCAACCTTTGGCCAATTTACTTTATTGTGAACCAAAACAGAATACAATAAATCTTCACTGTAGGAAATGAAAGACAGCTTACTACCTTTATATAACAGACAGGATCTTCTGAAGAACTAGTAAGGTATCCATACCGTCATACAAAACCCTGCTCATATTTTGCCTGGGAGACAAACTTTTAGCCATAATTAAAGGGAGAAAATTTTGCCAACTGAATGAACAGCTTCTGAAATGAGAACTTGATCTCATAGAAAAGGGGATGAGAACAAGTTAAGTATTTCTAGATGGCAGATCAGGCTATCCCTGTCAATGGTACACACAGCCTCCATTGCCTCACCTTCCCCACCCCACGGCACTACGCAGTAACACAAGACAACTGGGGAGGCTGAAGTCCCTGCACAGCACAGAAGCCAGGGATGTCAGCTGGCTCGATGAATTGCACCACAAATGGCAAGGAAACGATCAGATACCAAATGGAAGGTGCAAACAAGAATGCTTGTGTAACTTGGTTTATATAAGTAAGGCATGAAATAAGGGCAGCAGGACTCTTGCAGAAATACTTTGCTTAAGAGGAACACTTTCTCACCAGCAATTTTATGCAAGCTTTGAATGCAAAAGAAGCTGTGAAAAGAAAAATAAAAGGATACTAGCATACTTGTGGGGCCAATTTTAGACCAATAAAAGTATTCAGGCACCTATCAAAATTTCTAGATACTTAATTTTATTTTCTGTTGGGGGAGGGGGGTAGGAGGAGGGAAGCTCACTAAATTATATTTTGGAATTGACATATTTACACTCCTTCCCCCAAACAAGTTCCATCTCAAACTTTCATAAACTACCACCAGAAATCACTTTACAGCCCTATGATTTCTTACTCAAACAGCTAAGCAACAAAACTGGCTTTTTAATAGGGTTTTATTTCTTTATTACTATGTACGCATTACCCAACAATTGATCTTTGTCTTCAATATAAACATCAGTGTGACGATACGATATTATTCCTTCGGGATGAAGGGCATTCTCACTTACTGGTGGGAGACTGCAAGCTCATAGGAAAGCCACCACTGGCAGCTTTCTTCATTCAGCACTTAAGACAAACATACAGAAATGATGCACAACACAACTACTGCCATCACCCATTACTACAGTTAATGATTCAAGTTATCTTACCTTTCTGGATCCCTTTCATCCCCTGTTTTTTCACTGGTTCTTTCAGGAATGGAGGTCCTAAATCAGTACTGGACGTCTCTTTAGCTTGCCTGTATTGTTTAAGCTGATCAGCAAAATCCTCATCCTTTTCTTCCTCATTATAATTACCAAAGTTTTCATCACTGTAATGACTATAGTCATCATACTCCTTACTTTTTATATTTTTTTTATGTTGCATTTTCTGTGAACTCATGTAATTTCCTGATACATGTCCATGCTGTAATGAAAGCGATTGCACTGTTTAGAAGCAACTCAGTATTTCAAAAAACACCCCTCCAAACTCCTCTACAAAAACAATTGGTTTTTATGCTGTTTTATTGTCATGCTGCCTACCAGATTAGCACAAACAAGAATCAGTAATACACAGTGAAAATCAGTTTCCAGTAAAAACTACTACTTTTCATTCTGAAGGCATCAACATTGGAAAAAAGACAAAAAAAAGAACAGCATCAGCATCTATATTCCAGAAAACTTTTCAGTGGGGTTGACAAAACATTTTAACATATGCATTTCTAAGAGTCCTAAATGCTACTTAGATGAACTATGATTAAAATAAATTTTTCCCTTCATGATCTCAAATTCTGACCATCTCAGACGCAGATGATGTCCTGTCTCTGTCAATCAGGATGAAATACTGCTTACGGCCGCTCCTAAGCCAGCACTGCCCCTTCTCCCATTTCTGCAGACAGGATCTTCAGTTTGCTAATAAATTCCGCTGGCTTAGAGTTTTCTGGAATGGTTTCAGGCTCAAAGGAAAAGTCTCCTCTCCTCTGTGGTACCAGAGTTTCATCAAGCCTCTAGCTGCTCTATCACATCTTTAGAGAATGCATTCTATTTCACGCAGTGCTCTCAGGAGGGCTATCAAGCTGCACAGACTGAGAAATGCCAGGACAAACTGAACCATCAGAAAGCAGAATCAACTCTTAGGTACTTAAAGGCAGCTTTTCATGAGGTGTTTCCTCTTAGTATAGCCTAAGTCCAATGCAGGCAATAATAAAGCTATCTTACTTGTTGCCTGATGGAGGAAAAAATAGTACCAGGCTTGTTTACACCACCTACATTCGTGCCACAGATAATGCTTTACATTTGGAAATCTACCCAACGAGATGTGAACTAGATGTGTTTCCTGCAAGAATGGGCACTGTCATCAAGTCAGCCTTCAAAAACTGCATCATTTACATTTGCGTTTTTTAAATTACACCTAAATGAAGACATGAGAAAGCAGTTTAAAAAAATACTACCTGACTGAATGAAGAATCATAATCTCTGTATGAAGAGCTGCTGCTCTTTTTATGTGGCCTTTCTGTACGCTCAATATCAGAATCATGGCTGTAGTCTGAACTGTCATCACTGGAAGGGGAGTTATGCTGAAAAAAAAAAAGAAGAAAATAGCTCTCAGACAATGTTACATAATTCTGTGTAACTGTTCTGCTGTATATGTACTTAAAGGAAGCATTAGCCCAATAAATGAAAATATTTTCTTAATTCTCACAAGCCTCTGCTTCTGGAGGAAGATAAAGCACATTCTTTGATGACCCACTCTTTTTATCACAGATTTGATCCGATGAGGCTTCAAAATGTAAATATTGAGGGTTATGTGGTTTCTCTGGGTTATATCAGCCTCCTACGGGTCTCTCTCTGAGCCCTGCTTCTTTGTGACGTAGCAGAAGGCTAACAAATCTGGGAGATGGCTAGAAGCTTGCACATGACCATAGAAATGACTAGCATCCTGTCATTTTCTGCCGGGAGAAAAATCAGCATTACTGCATTACAAGTGTGTTATTTACATGTATTTTTCTACAGAAAATTTAGAGGGGACAGAATATAAGAATACTGTATTTCTGTGATTTTTAGAGAATTACCATTGGGTTTAATTTTCTATGTTAACATTTTGTGAATCTCTTGCATTTATTTAAGTTGATTAAAATATATATTAGAAACATCTTAATTAACTTTACTGAAGAATTTATTTAACTAGCCTGAAATCTTTTCTTTCCCTAAGTGATAATTAGTACAAAAAGCGAAATTGTAAATTTACATTTTGCCTCTTACCCTAAAAAACTCTCACTCTCTATGGTTCAGCTACCATTACCATTGTCAGTGGCCAGTGACGGACTTAAACTGCTGCTTAAATTTAAACAATTTAAGAAGTAGTTTAACACTTTGGCCTTTTGTGTCAGAACTACCACAACCATTCACAATGGCAAAGAGTAAAATACTCTTATATGTATTTTGTAAACTGTTATTAAAAGAAATACTGAAATAAATACATAGCCAATGAAGATGTATATCGCCAATAACACAGCTACACCCACAGTCTGATTTTTTATTTCTTTTAAATATAAACAGATGAAACCCAAATTTATGAAAATTACCATCCCAGGAGTAATTTAAAAGATGGATAGATGTAGTGCTTAGGGACATGGATTAGTGGTGATTTTGGCAGTGTTGATGGTCGGACCCGATGATCTTAAAGGTCCCTTCCAACCTCGACAATTCTATGATTCTATAAAATGCATTTAAGCAAAGCTAACCAGTATGTTTCCAAACTATCATTTGAAATGTGCTACGGCTGGATCAATTAATGATGTCTCTTACCCCATATAAACTGTCACTGAATGCGTAAATATGAACTTCCACGTGTTGAAAGTCTATTTAAACAAATTCTTTAATATTGAAACGCACTGGTAAGACAGAAATCTCAACAATTCCATTCCAAAGACTGCCTAAATTGCAATAAAATCATTTTAGATTTCTTCTTCGATTCCCTGGATCCTTGTCTGAACCTGGAAACCTGGAATTAAAGTAAACGCAATATTTTGGGTTGTATTTCCTAACCTTATGCTTATCCCGTCTTCTCCTCTTTGATTTTTTCTTTTCTTTTTCTTTTTTGCGTTTCTTCCGTGATTTTCTATGTCCTTTTTCATTTTTCTGTTTATCATCACCTTTTGTACCATGTTCTTTCACATCTTCATACGCTGCATCATCTATTTCACCATCTTCAAGCTCTCCATCTTCTCTGTAGGAGGAAAAATATCAAGACAATAAAATTACGTTATTATCTATCTCATCTGTCCAATAACAGAAAAAACCCCACAGTATTTCTTTCCACCAGTTACATTTTTATACATGTGCGTACACTTTTTAACACATGTAACACCCCAAGAACTACTAGGATTTTAAAATTTTCTTTTAAAGCTAAACAAAAATGGAATGCAAGCCATTAAATGCCCTTGAATTATACTGCAGATTATTTTTTTTTACTTCTCAGAACAAAGATCTCTGCTTATATAGTTTTCTCTAACCTGGATTCAAAAAACCTGCTTCAATATATAGCACTCTGTTGCCCTCAAACAGGTAGTTTAATCATTTCTAGAAATAAAATACTTCTGCTACAATGCTATTACATGCTTTTATGTTGCTGCATTTGCAGAACCGATGTGGTCTAAATTAAAGACAATTAAAGCTCCCTAAAAACTCTACAGTTAAAGAGTAGCAATAATGAAAACAAGCACTTGGGCACTGCAGGAAAAACAATGCATAGTAATACAAACATGTTTCCTTCAACACACCAGCTCTTGGATCTAAAGATAGGTCTGTAGCATCTAGGATGTAATGGCCAAAGTCATGAGCAATTCGAAAAAGAAGAAATAATTTAGTGGTTACGTGGATTCTTGAAAAGAAATTAGTAGTAATAGCTGACAAGAAAGGAGTAGTTGACATTTTTCATTTGCTAGAATCTAAAAACTGACACAAACAAGACATCTGATGATGTTGTTTTTCTAAGCTGCCCAGTGTAGTTTTTTCTTTTTAAAATTTGTTACGTTGAGATTTGTAGGGGGTTGGTTCCTACAACAATAAATATTGTAAATGGAACAATATGCATGTGAATATAACTTCTGCATATGAATGCAACTCTCAAGACTTCAAATTGGAATACCACCAAAGGATGATTTAAAAAAACAAAACCTAACACAAAATTTAAGTGCTTGTACTCTAAGTAACAGAAAGGCTCCTGCTTATCTCCATCACTAGGGGGGAAAAAGTGTCTATGATTACGTAAGACTTTATTTAAACTTTTGTCTACTGACCCAAACAATAACAATTCTGAATGTATTCTGCCAAGATAGAAACATTTCAACGAAACACCAGCTACCCTGCTTCTCATCCCTATTTCAGACATACTGCTGGAGCAACCTCAACTCCCCTTCTACTGTTTGGCATTTGCTGGGTTTTGTTTGTGGAATTAACTGCTTTTTAACATCCGTAATTGGCTCTATATAATTATTTCTACATTACCACTGCTTCAGAAATTCAGCCTTTGCATGGCATCGTGGAACCTTACGGAAACTCAGTCCTGAATTTCCATAGGGAGATGATGTACAAATGCCATCAGTCCTATGGTGCCTGAAACCCTCACCCTATGAATGTACCAGATGGTGGGGGCAGCAAGGGTAGAAGCCTATAAATACTAGAAAACAGTATCGAAAAAAAAACAAAAACAAAAAACCCCAAAAACCAAGACCAAACTAGTGCTGTGGGCAGTAGAAGGTATTGGGACAGAAGTAGTAATTAGGCTACGCTAAATTGCCTTACAATTTGTCCACCTTGGTCCTGTATTGACAATGCATTAACTAACTCCGTCTACTTCAAGGGACTGTGAAGAGCAGAAAGGGGGGAAGAACTCATCAGGAGGCAAAAGACCTGAGCCTCCACAGTAAAAAAAACAGTGGTTAAGAAGTTAAAAGCAACACAAAGTTCTAACTTTTTGTAAGAGGAGTAAATGGATAGGCCAGGGAGAAGAAAAGGGGAGGTGACATGACAGCTGTACTGTCACCTCATATGTTCTGGAACTTCTTAGAACTAAACCAAATGAGAAAAACTACAAAAAACCACCACCAAGATATGATTATAGAGCACTAACCAGCCACAGCTGAAAAAAGGAAAAATAAAAACATATTCAGAGATTGCTTGACCGATCTGATAGCCTTCTATGATGTTATAACTGGATGGCTGGATGAGGGGAGGGCAGCAGATGTCATCTACCTTGACTTCAGCAAGGCTTTTGACACTGTCTCCCATAACATCCTCATTAGGAAACTGAGCCAGTGCGGGCTGGATGAGGGGACAGTGAGGTGGATTGAGTCCTGGCTGTGTGACAGGACTCACAGGGTTGTAATTAATGGAGCAGGGTCGAGTTGGAGGCCTGTAACCAGTGGTGTCCCCCAGGGGTCAGTATCCGGTCCAGTTTTGTTCAACGTATTTATCAATGACCTGGACGAGGGGACAGAGTGTATCCTCAGCAAGTTTGCTGTCGATACCAAACTGGGAGGACTGGCCAACACACCAGAGGGCTGTGCCACCATCCAGTGTGATCTGGACAGGCTGGAGAGCTGGGCAGAGAAGAACCTCATGAGGTTCAACAAGGGCAAGTGTGGGGTCCAGCCCCTGGGGAGGAAGAACCCCAGGCACCAATATAGATGAGGGGTGGACCTGCTGGAAAGCACTCCTGAGGAGAAGGATCTGGGGGTCCTGGTGGCTAGTAACCTATCCATGAGCCAGCAATGTGCCCTTGTGGCCAAGAGGGCCAATGGAATCCTGGGCTGCGTAGGGAAGAGTGTGGCCAGTAGGTGGAGGGAGGTCATTCTCCCCCTCTGCTCCCCACTGGGGAGGCCACAACTGGAATATACTGCGTCCAGTTCTGGGCTCCCCAGTTCAAGAGAGACAGGGAACTGCTGGAGAGAGTCCAGCGTAGGGCAAGAAAGAGGATGGAGGGATTGGAGCACCTCCCTGATGAGGAAAGGCTGAGAGAGCTGGGGCTCTTTAGCCTGGAGAAGAGAAGGCTGAGGGGAGACCTTATCAATGCTGACAAGGATCTAAAGGGTGGGTTGAAGGAGGATGGAGCCAGACTCTTTCCAGTGGTTCCCAGTGAGAGGACGAGGGGCAACGGGCACAAGCTGGAACATGGGAAGTTCCACTCCAATCTGAGGAGGAACTTCTTTGGGGTGAGGGTGGCAGAGCCCTGGAAGAGGCTGCCCAGGGAGGGTGTGGAGTCCCCTTCTCTGGAGATCTTCAAGACCCAGTGGATGCCGTCCTGAGTGATGTGCTCTGGGCAACCCTGCTTTGGCAGGGGAGTTGGACTGGATGATCTCTAGAAGGTCCCTTCCAACTCCAACTCTTCTGTAATTCCATTATTATTGACTTGCATAAAGGCTTTGCACAAAAAACTAAGGAAATGCATCAATTCCAAGGTACCACCTCTTCACCTTTCATTCTCAACTAGTGGTGGGATCCTACAGCGTATCTACAGCAACTGTGAAACTTTCCTGTCATCTTGTGGAGGCCCACTGTGACCACATAGAGACAAGTTATACACATGCCAGCCTCATGAAAATGCTTTGCTGTATTACATGATTGAGAAGGGGACTCGAAGACCATTTCTAAGCAATGCACAAGTGCAACTAGTCTGAGGAGCGGTTGAAAAAAATAGTACAGAATATGGGAGAAAATAACTTAGATAAGTACTGAAGATAAGTTTTCATTTGCTAAGTAGCATGAAGTAGCAGGACAGAAAAGAAGGAAAGAAGCTTTCAAACGTCAGAACATTACAAAGTTGGCATAAAAAAGATCTAATCTGATTAGAAGATTCTGCGGTGGAAGAACTGAAAAGACCAGCACTGAAAGACCAGCATTCATATTGATGGGCAGTAAAACCAAGTTCATGGCAGGTAGCGAGTGGACTTTGAGGACTGTGAAACAGACAGCAGCAGCCACAGAAAAACACCAGATAAATTCACAGAAAACAAGCGCATTAAAGGCATGGCTGTCCAACACACCAAATATGACTACGGGTGTTAGAAAAAATGATGAACTTCCTAAGTGAACTTAGAAAGAAGGTAAGAAAAACTGCTCAATTCCTACATCGTAAGTTTAGCTATTGTCACTGGTTTTGCTTATGACAATCAACATTTACTTGGACACATCTTGAAAAGGACATTATTTTTAGTGCTAATATAAAACAACAGGAAGCTATGAAGTCAAAGTAAGTCAAAGTCAGCTTTTGAACGAGTAACAGAAATTAATAATAATATAGGTATGCACACTACCAAGTGGGCACCAAATGTGAAGAAGAGAGGCACTTTCAGAACCCATTTTTATGTGATTTTTACACGGTGCTCACAGAGATCTGCCCACAGACAATCCTCACACTGCCTCGTGAAGGACAACGTAACACCAAGATACCCCCATACTTAAAAAGAGATAAAACATCTTCAGAATGTGTACACCAAATATAAAATAAACCCTGTCTTCAAACACCACAGTGACTATTATCTCCAGCATTCCCTGACAAATTCTGAAGTACATCATAAAATATCCCAAGCAAGCATTTGTCACATCTTTCCAGGAGGCACTTGATTAATAAAGTGTGCCTGATGAAATACAAATATTTATGAAATACCTGCAGCTATTAGAAAAAACAATATTTCATCTTTTGACAACAGGAGCTAAACTCACTCTCTCAAGGATGTCTACTGAAAATGCTCTTTAGGAAATAAGGTATTTACCATTCACCAGTTCCTTTGGAAACTGCTGCCATATATTTACACTTCTGGGATGCATCCAGGACTTGGATAACTTTCTAGGTAAAACCATCGGGCAGAATCTCAGTGATACTATCCTCTGGATTGCATTTCAAAGGTAAAAGTACAAAAATCCTCTAATCCCCAAATGCCTAAATTCTTTTCACTACATCCTAGAATTTTCCAAGCATTGAACTTCAAGGTGTTTTAAAAAAAACCAAAACACTGGATAAATACGATTTGAAAACACAACGGTAAAAAAAATGTGTAATTTCTTGGAAATAATTTAATTATGCTTCAAAGAAACTTTAAAGGAAATTATAGGGCAGAAATTACCTTCCATTTTATAGGCTTCTTTTCTCTCCATTTAAAATACAAACTGGAGCTGTACACCAGAAGGCAAGTGCAGAACCTATCACTTTTAGAAGATCAATTCCTAAATTCCAGAGTTGGCTACAGCAAGCAGCTTTTGGGAAAGGCTTTCAGCAATGTGAACCAAAACTACCTCCTTTTCCACTATGAGTAATAAAAGTCAACAAACAGATGTGGTCTGGAAAAAAACACAGCTAGCAGATGATTTTCTAGGAAATGGGTCCGAGTCTTAGGTTGCTTTCCCATTGGCAGCATCTACAACAAACAGATCAGAACACTGATCTAAAAAGAGTGAATACAAACTTGTGTTTTGCAAAGTACAGCTTCTTGCTTACAGAGTACCTTAGTATGCTTCTATTATTGCTGGAAATGCCTGACCAAAAAGCCCAACATTTTCTTAATCTAGAAAAGCAAGGAAGTATAATTTTGGTGTCTTTTTCAAGATTCACTTCTCTTTCAACCATCACCACAAAACAATACACCACAAAAACAACCTTCACTGAAATAATGCCAACAAGCTGGGGGGGGGGGGAACAGTTTACGATGCCTACACGACGCATACCTCGAGAGTCAAAAAGACAGACACTGTGCTGACGGAACAAACACTGGCTATTTTTAATTTTTGCCATGTGTTATTTTCTTCAATTCTGTATCTGTATTTGCAAAGGATGAACTAAATCTGATGCATCTTCAGATTAACAGAAATTAATCCCTGACCTATTACAGTGCAGACCTGCAGTATAAAATACTGGCACAGAAAGCAGCAGAAGAGGTTAACTCACCTCACCAGAGATCTCAGCTAGTATTACCAAGCCCTTCCCAGCCTAGTGCATTTAAAGTCTTTTTGGAAGAGAAACAAAAGTATCTTCATTAAATACCCAGTTTAAATTGCTTAGAGGTGTTTGGCTACTGCTGCCTGACCTGTTGGAATTCCTTCATAAAGAGCCCTGGATGACTTGAATGATTAAAACAAATTGCCATATGGTACTACTATTTCCTCATAACCCATGGGACAGCAAATGCAATCTTGCCATCCAGAAAACAGGAGACAGAAAATAAGGAGACAGAAAATTAAGATCACCTAGATTCCATGAGTTAAACAAATCCTAACTAACCAAAGGCAGCACACTGGCTGTGATCAGCCCCTGTACTAGAACTAGGTACACACGAAAAAACCTTGGTTCAACTCCAAATGCGAGAGAAAGAACTAAAATCAATGAGGGATCACTCCCTCTTCCACAATCTCCAAATACTCGGAGCCTGATGGCTATGTGAAAACAAAATCATGAAGTGCTTCCAGTGTCCCAAGAGTATTTCTAGAGCACCTCCAAAATGGATTAGAAAGGCACAGAAGCCACATTATTTTTCAGGGAGAATCGGTTTGGTGAAATCACTGAAATAGCAATTATGCAAATATTTGGTCAGGGAAAACAGAAATCCACACAAAGTAACTCACCATTACTCTAGTGTTTACAGTTTCATTTCTGACATTCAAACTCAGCTTTAACTTACCTTTCTTGCCCTTAGTCCAAGTCATTTTTAAAAATAGCATTCTTTATGTTCTAAAGAAGATTTACAACTTAAGCTCCTTAAGTCCAAAATACAAAAACAAGATGCATCTTCTCAGTACACTGACAATTATAGCTATGAAATATTTTAAGAAAATTAAAAGGGCTTTCCCTTTGGGACTGTTTTTCCAATCTTCCTAACAGAAGTACTTCGCATACTTGCAAATACAGCTGGTGCTACAGGAGAATCATACTTCTGTATGTTTTAAGAACTTATATGAACAAAACTGTACAACCAAAATGCGAGTCTTTATCATTAAACATTCTTTTCTGTTCGTTTTTGGTATGTTTGCTTCACAGATGAGAAAAGGTCTTATTTAAAACTAATTACATTTTGTTTACAATATGAAGCTTTTGACTTTATTTATTGGAATAAGCCTTAAAGAGAAGATAAATAGCAAAAAGCTTCTGCAAACATTACCAAGAATAGAAAAAGTAAGTAGTAGATAAAAACTGAAGGCTGCAAACAGCTCCTTTTTACTTCTTGTGCACAGAGATTTGATGTAGAGAAAAGACACAGTAACAAGAATGCAGACTTTATAGATGGGCATAACTCTAACACATTAAGTAATTCTTTTTAAGCAGCTACTAATTTCTGGTGATAAGTGAGTATTACTGTCCAAAAATAAAAATCTATTTCTTCCTAAAGTGAGCGCATGGTTAAGCCTTAACCTCTTTGTTCTGCGATCAGTTCTAGAAGAGATAGACTATCAGAAGACTTCAGATGTCCAAAACCTCATCTTCTCATATAGAAGCAGTATGTTAACAGCCCTTAATTTACAGGGGCTGATAACAGCATCATACACCTGTTCTGCTGACTTCTGAATATCTGTGATAAGGACACAGAATGCAGGGGAGAGAGTTTAAACTGATGGGAAACTACCTGAGTGCTTCTGACACCAGTCAAGACTCATTTAGTGAAAAAGCCTTACACCACTCCTGGATATTACTTCTCCTTAATTTCCTTTGGGCATGTTTTCCTTAGTATCTCAAACTAGATTTCTCCGTCAACCCCTCTACTCTAGCTCCTCATACACTCCTGCTGCTTCAAATAACACTCCTGCTGCTTCAAATAACCCTCCTATTTTCCACATCCAGTGCAGCCAAAAAACCATGGTGCTGTGCAGCACTTGAGAGGGCACAGATGTCCCCAGCTATCACTTCTCATCATTACGCGCTCACTTTCTGTCCTGTTCAACATCATGAGATGAACCCACAATACTCTCTCGTGTGTAAGATTTTGTTTTTATAAAATTATGAAGGGCACAGTACCTCAGATGCAGCTCAACGGCGTGAAAACTACATGTCAAAAATAAGATCTTAGAGGGCTAAAATTCACTAAATGAATTTGTCATAGCTAGATTGCAGAATTTATTAATGAATAGGAAGTACAAAACTAGAAAGTGTTGTTGCAGTTAACACAACAAGCCACTGTCTAACTAGAACTGGCACTGGCTTCTTTGACAATATTATAGAGGTCACTTACGGTACTTTTGAGCTGCCCATTAGTTCTGCCCACTCTGCAAATGTGAAGTTATTTTAATCTACAGCCAGGCAGTGACACTGCATCATGAAAAGTTACAAACCAGATTGCTCGGGGGTTTTAACCTCTGCTTTGTTTTTATCTGCATTGAACAGATACTGTGTTCCCATAAAATGGGGGAAGGAAGTGAGAAAGACAGCAGTGAGGCATGAACCAGTTTCCTGTGGTGGTACTGGAGGCCAACAAGCAACTTTTGGAAAGCCCACTTTCTTACCCTGCCACCTAACCATCTTCAGTCCTTGGTGTTTAGTACTGTAGAAGAAAATACAGAAATTCACACAGGCCACCTCCTCCCCAGGAGGACAAGGAGTAACAGCGACTTAGCCAGCTGCATTTTTGCCACTCCTGCAATGTTTGCTAGATGGCAAATAAGCCTTGTTTGCCCAGAGGGCATGTTTGGGAGTGATTATCTCCTCACTTCCTAGTTTCCTAATGTCAAAGAAAGTTTTGAAATCATGCTCAAAAGCAATAAAGCACTACACGGCTGCATTCAGTCATCACAAAATTTGAACTTAACATGAACACATGCCTCAGTGATTAACTACTACTGAAAAAAAGAATAATTGCTAAAAACAGCTCTAAGTAAATATTTTTAAACCAAATTATGCACATGTGGACAGGACACATTAAAGCACCAGGTAGAATAAAAGAGACGCATTTAAGTCATCGAGTTTAACTAAAGATAGATGGAAGCCTTGTGGCAAGGGAAACTGGGAGAGCAGTCGGGCTGGACAACAGCAGCTGCAGGTTAAAGGAGATCTTTAGCCCTTGTGCTCCACAAATGCTTCCCTGATCTGTAACGCTACGGTGCTTCACGGAGCTGAGAAGCCACGTGGATCGAGACAAGACACAGACAAAGCCACTTGCAATATCACGTTGACTAAGCAGTAACGGAGAAAAAGTACAACTGAGGTACGTAATACAGATTGCAATTTGCTGTTACTCAGCTTGGTTACAACCTGCCACTGGCGTTCTTCCCTTTACTTGCCACTGGCTGTAATTCAGCAGAGCAGGTCTCCATTAGGGTGAACCAGACAGACCTGTTAGAGCAGCAGAGCGTAAATCATGCCCGTCAAGGACAGGACTGCAAAACTGGTACATGGAAAGGGAGCGGGCAATTCCTAAGACAGCTGGAAGAAGAAACTGGGAAAATAAAATAAAAACAGAGAGGTGGCTGGGTGAAATCTCTATTCACCTGGCTCATCTGGACTTACACCAGGCACATACAGCTGGCAAAGGAGAGGCTTTGGAAGAGCAGCACCACAGCTAGACGTGGGCAGACTTGCATAATCAATGTTTCAGCTACGCTTTGTAAAACTCAAACCAGTTTATCTATCTCGAATAAGAAAGTGACTGTACCAACATCCTTCTAAAATGTAAAAATTATATCACATCCATAATGAAAAAGTGTACAATGAGGATTAGCGTGGTTCCTGGGAAAAGCAACCTGAAATGCAACAGACAAGCCCAGCTTAGAAATGGCATTTCCAAACACCCTCTGCAAAACCAGGACAATTTTCTAAAGAAAGTTCACAGGCCACTCAAGTATCTCTTGCAAAGCTCTCCCTCTAATTTAGAATTCCCTTTATTGTACGATGAGCTCACAGAAAAGGGCCTGAGAGTTACACTTGCAACACAACTCATAAGATCATGCTGGTTACAGAAGCATTACGTGCACCTCCGTGATCTGCGAGTTAGCATCTCAATGTTCAGACCTATCACTAGGTCACGGCTATTTTTACAGCAGATAATGGTATAAGAAATCTCCAAGTCTGGAGATTAAATGACAGGAAAGCAGAGAGCACCAACAGAAAGTATCAGTACCAACCTAACGTTTCAGATTTTAAAAATAAATGAGCTCCAACTTATTTTCTAAAGTTCCTGGTAACTGTAAATCCGGCACCAATTTCAAATGCAGAACGAACTGGAGCAAACAAGTCCTTCTCATGCCTGTAACAGCTCACTATTAATCAGAAAATCAAAATCCACAGAAGCCTGCATGAGGACTGACTTATTTTATGTTTGTGACAAGTGTTTAGTTCTTCTCTTATGCACGTACGTTCATCTACTGCATTACATCTAGGTGGTACAATCTCCACCAAATAGTTTAAGAGAAACACGAAGCACTCAGCCCTGCAGATGATGGTAGCAGCAATCAGAGACTATTGCAAGTAATCAGACCTTGCTGACCTCCAGAAGAGAGTGACAATTTGCACATACATCTGCTATATACTGGGGCTCCTTTCTGAGAGTTACACTGTTCTTTCCAACACAGTCTCACCTTCCTGATGGCAAGGGGGAGGTGTGTTTGTGTATACTCCACGAGGACTTTGCTTTTGTGTATTTATTTGCTTTAACTGAGTTTGCCTGCACCCTGCCTCTGACTTCTTTCTTACCCTATCAAAGATTTCCTAATAACAAGCAATGCTTAATAAAACCTAATCTTACAGGAAAAACTTTAAAAAGACAACTGTTCTCTGTGTGTATAAAGTCTCAACTACTAAAGATAATATCTCCACAATGAGTTAAGTAGAAATATTTAAAGAATGAAAAACCTTCTGCACTTAATCAGGTACCCCATCTATAAACCAAGAAAATGAAGACTTTGGATTCAAACAACCTTCCAGCTTAGAATATTCAAAGTGTGGCCAGACAAGGTTTTTTTACTATTTTTTACTGCCCGAAAACACTAACCAACTTCTTCATAATTCTACAGATCAGTTCAAAACCAAACTAAATAAATGTTAACAGAAATGCTATTAATCTATGCTGCACAAATTGATCTAATCTGTTAAATGTTTTCAGCAGCTTCCTACTATGGGCTGTACCTAAAGTAAACTAGTCCTACTGAGCTACCAACACAGTAAAAAATTCCTTGCAAGATAAAACGTAGTGAAACTAGACAAGTTAATTTTAAAATACCAAACTAGTTAATACAGTGAGACTCCCATTCAAGGTAACTCAGGATATGAGCACACCAGATACTTGCATCTTTTCTATGTAACTTTAAACTGGCTTTTCAACTGGCTACAACGGAGACTGGACAAAACCAATTCAGTACTAAAAAATATTAACAGTTAAAGCTGTGCTGGCTCTCCCCTTGGCGAGTCCATCAGGTTTTCTGTGGAAAGACTTTAGGCCTTCCCAGTCACCAGCTGGTAGGGAAGTATTTATAAATTTCCGAAAATTAAAATTATTACAATTTGACAGGATTACATTTGCACACCTAATATAATACAAAGACTTATATTTGGGGCTTATTTTTTTTAACAATGTCCTAGGTGTATTAAGAATATACTTTACTGTACATGACTCCTATCAGAGGGGAGCAGAAGTTTTGTACAAGTCTTGTTTACAGAAAGTATTAACAGATAAATGTGCTTATTTTTAGTCTCCTGCTCTTCTGAAAGTAAAATACCATAAAGCAATGTTTATAAATTAAGCTGTATTAAAAGTACATTAGACTATTAGAGAGTACTTATTTATTCTATTTCATAATTTACCAGTGTAACAACAGGCGTACTGGTGAGAACAGCTGGATAGAGGAACTCTACTTGTCAACATCGCACGAGTAACTCCAAGTAAGAAAAACTATGCTTCCAGCAGAACAGTGGGTAACTTGGGCTCGTCCTCAAGGAGGACTTTAAAACACGAAGTATTTTCAATCCCTGAAACAGTAAAAAGTCACAGACTTACTAACTCCAGCAACTCTAAAACACTTTGCCTGCTACTACTGCAGTTTTAGTAAGTAGTTATGCCATATCTTCAGCAATCCCGGAGGATTACTAGTTTGCTTTTTACACAGCACTCTTTTAGGAACATACAGCATAACACAGTTTACACTATTTCACAATTAAAAGCTGGAAGGTGAAAACAAGAATGAGCAGCTCTGCGGTCTGCCCTGAACCTGTCGCTAAATCACTGCACAATTTTTGGACCAGTCAGTCAGCTCACGCGGCCCTCCACTTCCCAATCTGTAACACAGAACTAGTGACTCTTTCTCCAGTGAGGGAACTGTTACGTTACTCACAAGCCCTTTTTTCCCCCTCACTGTTTTTCAGTCCTCTGAAGCAAGTACCAAGCATGGCTGTGGAGCTGTGTGGGGAGGACAGACTGAAGCCCAGCTGTCGAAAACCAGCATTTTTAACTCCTGCAGTTGTGTCACAAATGCTCTGAGTAGATGTAGGCTGAAGGACGGGTAGCTGTCACCCTGGCATAATATTTTTGGAACTAGTTAGGAAGACCACGGCTGCCTGGAGAAAGGATTTGAATTTCCAGCAGCTGCAGGAGAGAAAGGGAGGGAGGAACAGAGGTCCTTTCACCAGGAAGAGGACTCTTTGTTTTCTGCGCATGGGGATTGAGAGGTGGCAAAGATAACGTCAGTCAGACCTTAATCTGCATAAAAAAAGATTCAGTTAAATGTGTACTGGCAAGAAAATGACGTTAAATATGGATCTAGTGAAAGATTCTTGTATAAACAAAAACAACCAAAAAAAATAATATTCCAACTCAAAGCACCCTTTCCTACCTCACTAGCAACGCCAGGGCAAGGGAGAAAAAGAACAATGGTGACATTCAACAGACACCCGCTGGAAAGTGCAATTTATGGAAAGAAATGGAAAACAGTCCCCCTTCCCAGCCAGAATAAATAAATGAAGATGTAAAATGCATGCATTCAAAAAAATAAAACCCTACTAATAATGCACTTCTAATCAGTGACACTCCCCCTCCCCTCCTTGCATTCCCCCACCACCACCCCAGTCCTCACCCCGGTCTTCCAAGCCTGAAGGTGACCTGCCCCCACAAAAACATCGTTAACCCCCTAGGCACATTAACACACAGCATCATCATCATTATCAGCATCAGCATCATCCCACTAGTATCACCATTATGAGAAGCGGAGAGAGAGAAGAATGTTACTCGACCTTTCGTCCCCTGCATGTTGCCTGTCAGAGTCGGGCATGTTTGGGTCAAGAACTGGGTTTGGGGGTTTGGAGAACAGGCTTTCAAAGGCCATTGTGCTGGCTGTGGTGTGGTGAGGAGGAGGGAGGTGGAGGAAGGCAGGACACTGCCGCTGCCCGTGGTGCGGAGGGAGGAGGAGGAGGTGGCGGCGGCGGCGGCGCGCACAGCCGCTCTGGGGGCGGCTCGGTGAGGAGGAGGGTCGGGTCCCTCAGTGAGGAGAGATGATGAAGGTTTCACTCACGGTTACTTAGTAAGACACTAACGGGCACTCAGTGCAGGGCGAGGCTGCACAGGCTGAGCCCGGCCGCCCCGCGCGGGCAGGAGGAGGAGGAGGCGGCAGCGGCGGCGGCTCGGAGGAGCAGGCCCGGGGCACAGGAGAACGAGAGGACACACACACACGGGGGAAGGGAGGTGCTGGTGGCCGGAGATGGCTGCCCTAATTCTTCCTTACAAACATGGCGCCCGCTCGAGGCACTCTCACAAAATGGCGGCGGCGGCGGCGGCGGAGGAGGAGCAGGAGAACGGCGGCAACGGCGACCTCCGGCGCTGGCCCCCAGCTCGCTCAGCGGCCGCGGCCCGCACCCGCCGCCGCCGCCGCTACCACCGC
>JAHREE010000210.1:169868-183515 GCA_033628505.1 Tringa tobata
CGTGGAGTCCCTTTCTTTGGAGATTTTCAAGACCCGCCTGGATGCCGTCCTGAGTGGCATGGTCTGACATGCTCTGGGTGGTCCTGCTTTGGCAGGAGAGTTGGACTAGATGATCTCTATGGTCCCTTCCAACTCTAAAAATCCAGTGAAATTCAGTGAAATAAATTCAGTGAAGGAAAGGGGGAAAGGCATTTCATGCACTGGTGGTCACATGCGTTTGGAGCCCCAGCCTTCCTTGCGGTCAGCTTTGCCAGCGGAGGCTCGCACCCCTCTCCGCTGCCAGCCAGGGATGCCTGTGGCTCGTGCCAGGCAGCACCCCCAAAGCCTCGGCGCTCGCCACCACTGCTCCCCTGCAGAGCCTCTCCGACTGCTTTCAGCCACAGCGCTCCTGATTTGATAGTTCGAGTGCCCTGCCACAGAAAGTAGATCTTAGGGCAGATATTACCAAGTGTGGTTTTGTGTCAAGCAATAATACTTCCATTTTTAAGGCGTGTTTCCTCGCCTGGTAACAAGGCGGGAGTCAGCATGCCCCATGGCACAGACCTTTTTCCTTGGTAAAAACACGAGTGAGTCTTTCCCTGCAAATTCCCTGTCGTTTCCTGGTCTTCTTCAGCTGCTGCTGCTCTCCGCCAACCCCCAGCTGCAAAACAGCTGCCCAGTGGCATCCAAAACATCTGGTGGACTGCTGTGGCCAGCAGAGCCCAGCTCCTTCCCCTGGCTGAACCTCACGGGGACGAGGGGGATCGGTGGGCGAGGAGGAGGAAATCGGAGCTGCTCGGAGGGAACCAGTTTCTGTTCACAGTCATAAAAAAGCCACAGAAACGGGTGTGCAACACGCCCCAGCCCCAGGAGCGTGCCTGTGCCAGCAGTGTGAGCTGCTGCCTCTGCTCCTGTGCTCCTGCCTTCCTCTACCTCACACTCACAGCATCCTTCGGGAGGGATGCACGCCAGATCCTTTCCTACCGCCAGCCTGAAAACGCCCCGGGACCCTTCCATATCCCACACGGCTCTGCTGTGTCATCTGAGGACAGAGTCCTCTGTCAGACTGCGTGTCATCTATCCAACAGGCCGTGGAGAGCACGAGCGCACTGGCAAAGCAGACGGCTCTTCTGGCAGGACAGAACTCACAAATTAATGGTTTTTTTATGAGTCTTGCGGTAGTTGAGGAATTTCTTCACGTCGCAGCTCCGGCAGCCTTGGCTCAAAACAAGAAGTATTGGTTTAAGAATAAAATAAAGTAACTTCTTTGAAGTTTTTTAAAATAGCTTTTAAGCTGGTTGTGGAGAAAGAAGAGGCCTGCAGGTGGCCCTGCTGGTACAGAAATACAGGACCCCCTGCCTTTATTGGGTTGTTAAACCAAAGGTTATTTTGGGGCATTTCACGTTTAGCCTGTGAAGGGCCAAAACTCAGAGACTTCATTTCTGAGAAACCAGAGCTCCACTCCACAGCCAGCACGTTGCTCTGGGGCTTCAGACTGTCTGTCCATCACTTCAGGAGCCCCTTGGGGCTGCGTGGGAGAACCAGACAGCACCGCAGCCCCTGGTGCTCTGCAGAAAGGTTATGGCTCAGGTTCCAGCCGCTCCCGTGCCTCCTAATTCTGCAACAGCCCTTACAAAAAGACATGCTGGCCCTGGCTCTGACACATTTTTGCCGTCCATAAACCTGGGGGCTGACGAAACAAACCAGCAGCAAACACAACAACACAACTGCTGCCTTTGGTCTGCAAAGAGCCGAGGTCCCAGCTACCTCCCTCCTGATCTTGCTCCCCACCAGATGGGCTTTTTGAGCCTTATGGAAGCCAGTGTTAATGACAACAGTTATTGACCGGGAACCCAATCAGAAATTTCACCCCATAAGCATTTGACTGGGGAAATATATAAAAAACTACAACAACAACAACAACAAAAGATATTCTCCCAGGGCTTAAAGGGCAAGTCCTGTTTTTTGTTTTCTGCTTGAGAGAACAAATATGTCAGCGTTTTTCTTTTTCAATGCTAGTCACAAGACCATAATATCGCTTCCTTGAGTTCATTCAGTCTGGATCTATGCATACTCTTTTTCAGAGGCACAAAAGGAGAACAGAAAATGCAGCATCCTACAAAAAATAGGGTGTGAGTCACTTTTTCCACCCTGGGTTCAGGCCACCAGTGCCTCTCTGTGCTTTCAGCCTGGGACAGAGGAAGACCAAACCATAGCACAGAGGCGACAGCTGGATACATCTGTGCAATTATCCAGAGGCTCCCCAACCACTGGCAGAGCCCGGCCAGGACGCTCTTCTGCCCAGTCACTGAGATGAGCCAGGACCACCTGAGAAGTCAGGCCAACCTTGCCCTAGCAAATTCCTGAAGGCTACTTCCCAAATCCTGGGAAAGGCAAGCAAGGTTGTGCCAGATGACTTCATACGCGGACAGGCCCCCCCATCCCAAAATGTTCCCTGAGCTATGGAACTCTGTGCCATGGGTTTGCAGATGAGTTAATGCAGGAAATAAATCCCATCTGAGTAAGGAACAATCCAAAACCCAGGAAACAAATTCTCCCAAACATCTTACAATTCACTCCATTGCTGAAAGTACCAAGAGGTGCTGCCAAACCTTGACTGCCACTCCAAAGGCCATACCAAAGATTGTCAACATCAGGAAGAGGGTCTCACTTCTGTTTTAGAGAATAGGAGCCGTGGTAGCAAACCCCTTGTCTCTTTCAAGCAGAACTGCTTCTTCCCCATATTAATGACTTAGGACATTACCATGAGTTACATAAACACACACAAGAGAGACCGCTTGTATTAAAAAAGCCCAGATAAAAGCACAAGACAGCAGGCAAATAAGCTCAGAAAGAACTTATGGAAGCACCAAGACCAAACTGGACATCCCTGCTTTATGCCTGATGGGATTTTTTACTAGGCTCTGCCCATTCTTCCCCATCCACTGGTGACTTACCAACCCCTTGGAGTTCTGCCACCTGTACCAGATGTGATAGCCCTGTAGTTCCCCATGGATCCTCCTCAGGGGCGGCTTCATCCATCGGATCTCCAGGGAGGAGCTGGATTCGTTGAACGACACCGTGACATTCAGTGGCGGGGTTGTTGGAGCTGCAGGAATCCAAGAGAAATAAGGTGAGGGGAGCTGGGTGGCTGCAGGGTGCAGGGACGTGGCAGGCTGATGGAGAATGAGCTGTAGCTCAACCAGAGAGCACACAGTATTTCCCACAGCCTTTAAATCTTCCAGCAGGTGACCACCCTTTGGGTAAATTTCCTTTCCCCAGTCAAGGGAGTCGAAACGGCCCAACCCCCGTAAGCAACCACGGCTCTGGACGAGCATCTCACCCAGGGAGTCCTGCACAAAGCCCAGCTGCACGACCCAGCGGCAGGGAAACCCTTCTCAGTCTTCGCTGCTCGTTTCCTACCTCCCTCGGTGGTGCTGGCCGTTATCCAGGGGCTAAAGGCCGACCAGCCCACTTCATTCCTGCAGGAAACGCTGATGTTGTAGTCCACCATGGGCCCCAGCTGCTGGATGTGACACACGTGGGGAGGCACCGAGGTGTTGAAGAGCAGGAGCGAGACGTTGCTTCGTGGAACGGCTTCCTTGACCTTAATGGAAAGATCAGCCCACAAACAGGGATTAGTCAGCAACAACCTGCAGGGTGAGACGCGTGGCAGGAACGTTGGGTCTGTAAACAGGATCCAGAGCCCACCCAGACACCGGCAGGACCTTGTTCCTCAGGCTGGCTCTTCTCTGCTGAGCAGAAAGCTGACGGCAGGCCCTTGGTGGGGCCCGGGGCGAGGGCTCCAAGGCACGCAGAGAAAGAGCTGCCGTGGGGACACGGGAGAGATGTGTGAAATCACCATCGCTTTGGGAAGGAGGAGGGAGGGACGATCTGCTGCTTCTTGTGGCATGGAGCAAGAGAAGCACCCAATAACACTTCCAGGCAACAAGTCCCAAATAAACAAAAGGGAAGTCCTTTTTCATGCAACACATCATTAGACTGTGGGACCTATCACCATCAGATACCACAGGACTAATCACAGACTTCGTCAGACTCCATCATTACATTTAGCAGGATGGATGAATTAAACATACTAAAAACAAGTCACGTATTTTCACGCAAAGAGAACTTGCTCTCTCCCCAGAGGGGTGGCTGTCGAGTGCCCACGTAGCTGCCCACAGAGTCCTTGCAGCTCTCCAGAAAGCCTCTCATTTCCTGGGAAGCACCATTAACCAGTGGCCAGAGCCAGGAGGGTGGGAAGAGAGAGGGAAGAGCAAGAACGAGGGGCGCCAGTGCAAGCGGGACAGTTAACTTGGAAGACAACCCACAGGACATGTTTCAGCGTGAACCACAATCAGAAAGTCATACAAGTCCTCTCCATGCAGGATTTGGGGGTGGCAGGAGAGCTGCCCTTCTGCTTGAGGAACAACCATACCCTCTGGGGAGCTCAGGGTGCACAGCATGGTCTCAGCATCAACACCGGCAAAAATGAAAGAGAACAGCCTTCGGACTCCTAAAGCTGAGAAGATCCCCAAGCCACTGCTAGATGCTTTTGAGGAAGGTGAGCAGCAATCAGATGAACGTGCAAGCCACTTCTGAAAGCACGACTGGGACTGGCTGTTCTCCTGAGCACCTCTCAGCTATCTCAATCCTTAACTCATCTTCCGGAGGGAATCCATCGGACTAATGTATTTTGAAAAATGAGGCTTTTTGCAAATTGAAGCAGCTTGAACTTGCCAGGTGCGATTCCCTTTTAAGCAGCAGCATGGTCAGAAATGAGTCACTTGGCTGGTGGGCCACGCTACCCAAGCGAAAGAATTATCAAAGGGGACAGGAGAAAAAAGGCTTAGTCACAGCTGTGTTTTTGCCAGAAATCAGGTCTTGTTTTCCAATTCGAAATGCTATTTCCTAATGACAGGCTGTGAACGTTAAGTCATAGGAAATTCCTTGGCTCTCCACCCCGCTTCCTGAGCTCCAACTGGAAGGCAGCAGTGGATGTGGTGCTAATATTAGCTCTGGTACCTTTCCTCCCTGCAACTCCTTTCACTTTTACCTGGCTTCAAACATCACCTCTCTCCACGTGTTATCTCAGCTGCAGTGTAGATCAGCCAGTAAAAAAAACAGCTATCCACGAGAGAGCAAACAATGGGCTTGAACTGTGGAACCCAGCAATGTCAAACAGAAAGAGCAGTTGGAAACTACTTGCAGGGCTGTACCCATGGAGATGGCGTTCCCTGACTTGTCCAGGAGACAGGCAATCCCTCAGCTCCTTCCCAGTGCTTCCAAGGACTGAAGAGCCAAGAGAAACCTCCACCTCCCAACCCCAGCAGGAAATATGCTTGGTTGGGAAGCGTTTGACCAGGAGGTACAAGTAGGGACAAGCAGGTGCCTGCAGCAACTCAAAGCTCGCAAAGTCCCCCAAAGTGCTACTTGGAGAAGTTCTGGGCATCTCCCCATGAAGAGTCACGACACCCTCACCGTCTCGCCCGAGGGGAGAGCCTTGCAGCTTGTTCCTGCACACTTCACAGATGGGTTGCCCGTTCCCATCGCCCCTTGTTTCTGCCCCACTCAACCCCCCTGCTCTCAGGACAGAAGCCTGCTTAACGCTCCCTCTGCCAGTCTCTGTGAGACCCCTTCCACCAACTCCTCCCTCTTGCAGCGGGCAGAACAAAGCTGCCACGCTGGTCTCCAGCAGCTCCTTCCAAGCCTCCTGACCACCTTGGCGGTGCTCCAGCTGCCCCAGGTCCCAGCACGTGGGGACTCTGCTCGCTGCTCAACTCGGACTCCTCGACACCGTGCCTCACAAATGGCCCAGCCGCCCGCATCGTAGGGCGCAGGTGGGACAGCATGGCAGCTTCCCCTTCCAATGCCCTTTCAACTGGGAAAGTCCAACTCCATGTGCCCAAACCAACAGCCCGGTCAAACCCATGTGGTTCATGCCAAACAACACCGATTTCCACCTGCGTCTGTGTGAGGGGGGTTGCGGGGGCAAAGGGGGGGGTTATGGATGTTTACCTGATGATACCATGATATGGATGATACCATGTTATGGATGTTTACCTGGACGCTGCAGCTGTTCAGGGCAGAGAACGCATCAAAGCCTGGCACCCAGGACACGGCAATGCTGTGACCTGTTCTGTTGAGGACACGCACGCTGGCGGGTGCGGAGGGTATTCCTGCAGGGAAAAGCCAAGGGCAGTCAGCTGGAGGCCTAATCATAAACATGGTACATCTGGCTTCCCCCTGGCAGCTCCTGGGGCTCAGTCCGACTGTGTGTGAACCCCAGGTACCGCCCTGGGTACGGCCACCGCAGCATCCTCCACCCGGGGACTGAGGATGTTTCAGACCGCTGGACAGGGAAGCAGAAAAAAAGTCATTTGCAGGATGATTTTGACCACGTTCTATATTTGTGAGCTGAAACAGCACTCTGCATCGCTTAGAGGCCATTAATGAGATATTTTGGGGAACACCTTCCTCACATTGCCGGAGTGGCCTCCCGTCAGGAATGTCAAGAATTTTCATCATTTCCTATGGAAAATAGTGAGCACCACCCTGGTTGTGAAGGAAGGAAAAGAGTGATATGGCCCTTCCGAAACCTGCTCTGGGGCTGACAGTTCTGCTTTCAAAAGTGTTTTTTTGTGCTTCCTCCCATGGCGGCGACACTGGGATGACAGAACCGCTACTACATGCATCCCGCTTGATTTTAAATATAGGTTTAAAACGAGGGGAAAACAAGCCACGTGAGTCCTACAAACACCTCCTTCAGCTCGTGTAAAGAGATGGTTTGGAAGTGTGGAGAGCGGGGAATCTCCTGCTTGGACACAGGTAGTCGTCAGGCAAAGTGAGCGTCCCGTTCCCTCTCACCTTTGACGTTGACCTGCCCCGGGTTGGAGGCGGTCAGCCCTTTGCTGTTGTGAGCCTCGCAGCTGAACAGCGCCGCTTCACTGAGACCTGCACGGGGAAAAACCAGGACCCGTTCACACCCAATGCCCAAATCACACCAATTCTCCACCTGCTGCTGACAGAAAACCCTTGCAGCTTCCTTTCTTGCACTATTGCTTTTTTTTTTTTTGTTCCCCCCCCACCCAGCACCACGGAAAACCTTTTATTTTGCATTCCTCTCTTCTCTTCACAGCATTTCTTCGCTCGCTGCCCCGGCGTGACCCCTGCCACCCAGGTCCCCCCCCTCCCCTGCTGCAAGCACGGGCACACAGTCAGTGCCAGACGTGGCACGGCGGGGAGGACTCTGCCTTTCCGTGGGGGCCGTTGCACAACCTGCTGAGCAGGCACTTGGTTTGCGTTCAAAAAAGGAAAGGCAGAAAGCAGAAGAGTCCGGGGCCCGAATCAGATGACTTATTGCTTTTCGAAGATTGCTCAAATCTCCCAGACGATAAGGGAGAACGACTGCTTTTGGGGGCCACTGGAAATACCCGGGAACGGACGGCCGCTTGTTTCTCCTGGGGTCTGGCATGGCCAGTGCCAGATGACCCTGGGCAGCAGCAGCGCTCAGGGCTTTCCTGGAGGAGCAGGGCACCTCCTGGACACCTCACTTGCTGCTGCTGCTGCAAGGCAAAGGGCTCGCCACGGTGCACTGGCCCCGGGGAGCCTTTGCTCACACCAGGAGCAGCGCCTCTCCCTTTGACGGGGCTCCTGGTCCAGGAGGGGGACTGCTCAAACGACCCGACCCAGCGTGTGCCAGCCGGACGCAAGAACATCCAAGAGGGATGAGTCAACTCTTCCGGCTTTCGCTGCCTTTTAAAGCCTGCCTTTGGATGCCAAGACGAGTCAGTTGTAGTTTGGTTGCTAATTAGGTAGTGGCCTTCTCATGAGCAAATCAAGAAATCCCTCCTCTCTTTTGCCTCTGCAGCAAAATCATGACGGTTTTTATGTTACGTGAAGGATTTTTTCTCCCTGTGCTCCACAAGGCTGGCATGGAGACTCACTGCAGGGGACAATCCAAGGTCTTCCAGAGATACTAAGAGGGGACCATCAGTAAAACAGCCCATAAAAGCAGCAGTGTACTTGTTGGCATGGCCACAGGCTAGAGGAAAAGTCTGCTTCTTGCTTAGGAAAGAGCAGTTTGAGTGTCCTGCCTCCTCCAAGGAAGAAATTTCCAGCAGCAGCCAGAGGGTTAGATGGGAGTTCCTGACTCCAGATCATCCCTGGCAGAGCCGTCCCCAGGGCTGCCAAACAAGTGGCACATACAGAGCCAGGCAAAGCCATGCTCCCACTGCCGAGGATGGAGCAGTAACAGGCTGGGACTCATTTTTGCAAACTGGTACCTCTGTGGTACCTCTTTTTCAGAGCTGGACTCCCATGCTCCACTGTATACGATTTGATGGCCATATTTTATGCCAGACCTCCTGGGAAATTTATCTGTGCTGAGCTTTCAGCCAAGAGCCAGCAATGCACAGAGCCACACAACAATGAAGCAGGCTGCAACAACCTTGTGGTGGTGCCCAGGACCACAGCCTCTGCCTAGAAGGAGGCACGAGGCCAAGGGGATAGGCTGTCAGATGGCACAAGACACCTTCCCACCCTGCCCTTCCCAGTAGCCACACAGAGGTGTCCCAGCTGGCTCTGGCAAGGATGCTGCTGTGCTCACCTGGCACGGTCAGGACTGAGGGGGAGATGTGGGGCTTCTCATTGACTTGGATATTGTTGCGAAACCAGTAGATCTCCACAGGCTCTGGTGGGCCCACGGCTTGGCACGTGAGGTTGAAGGGAGTGTTCTTGGTGACATTCAGCTTCTCAGGCTGACGAATGAAGTGTGGGAGCCCTGCGCAGACACAAGCAGGGAAGGAAGAGATTCAGAGAGCTTGGCAACACAGCTCTATTAACAACCCCAAACTTCCTGCCAAGGGCTATGCCCAGGTCTGGCAACAAGCCCCTTTCTGTGCAGGACTCCCCATTTTTGGAGAACAGCTCGCAGCTCCCAGGTTGTGGTCCCCAGGGCTCTCACTCAGCCAGGGCACAATGCTCCACACCTCCAGCACACGCGCCCTGGCCCTCCCCCATCTCACCTTCCAGCTGCACCAAGATCGGATCGGACACCACCTCCGTGCCAGAAAGGTTGAGTTTGCAGACGTAGGAGCCGTTGTCTGAGCGCTGGGCCGCAAGGATGCTGCCAGAGAGAATGGAGACTGTGCCAGGGCTTTGGCAGGGAGCCTTGCCCCACACACTGTTCCCACAGGAGGACAGGGCAAAACTGCCAGCCTGGCAGTGGGTTTCAGTCAGTACCACCCACCCCACAGCACATACCAAGAAGAAGTTGGGCTTGCAGAGCCAGGCTTTGGGGGCTAGGGAGCATCTGCCTGTCACAGTCCCAGTTCCAAACTCTTGCTAGCCATCTGACCTCCCGTCTCTCCCTGGGACCCAACGTTCAGAGCATTCCTCCAGGAAGGATGGAACCAGTGAGTTACCTGAAGGTGGAGGTCATTGACACCTCCTCCTCGTCAGAGATCTCAAAGTGGCTGGTGGCGATGCGGTCCTGCGTGTCCAGCTCCCTACCATCCTTCCACAAGGAAATGCCAGGGGTGTCCGGCCTGAGCAGCAGCTGAGGTACTTTGATGGAGCAATTAAACGTGACATCCTTGTGCTCGTTAATCACAATGTGTCGCACCGTGGGGTTAAACTTAATCTTTCCTAGAGAACTGGCTGAGGGCTCCTCCCTGGCGTGCCTTCTGCTCTGGGGAGGCCAGTGGCCAATGCTGGTCAAGCCTTGCTTGGGGTGGTGGGACTCTCCCAACAGGTGCAGCCTTGGATCTTGATTTTGGTCAGCATCACCTGCAAGAGAAGACCTTGGTTTTGCTACCACCTGCCAGCCAGTGCCCCTTTCCAACGCCCTGCAAAGCCCCACGGCTTCCATTAAGAACTAAAGGCAGTTCATTTACAGATGCTCCAAAAATTCAGAATCACTGAGACCTCTCGCAAGAGCCCCAAGGAGGAAACACGGAGCAGGGGGGCTGCCTCAAGACTAAATATGTAGAACCAGCACCTCAAAAAAAAAATATAAAAATTTTTTTTATAACAAACCGGAGCAGCCCAGGCTAAAGAAAGCGCTTGGCTGCTGCTGTTTTGTCAGGGGAGAGGCAGGACATATTTCTGCTGCATTGCACTCCTGGGACTGGAATATATAAGGATCCCCAGGCAGAAGGAATTTGGGACTTTACACCAGTAAACCCCCTTCGGGGGCCTCATCTCAAGCATTTTCAGCTGGGG
This sequence comes from Tringa tobata, assembly GCA_033628505.1. Classification (NCBI taxonomy): domain Eukaryota; kingdom Metazoa; phylum Chordata; class Aves; order Charadriiformes; family Scolopacidae; genus Tringa; species Tringa tobata. The sequence continues at coordinate 180,072 of JAHREE010000210.1, forward strand.
CAGAGAAAGAGTCCTCGGCAGGGTTTTCTCTAAGTTTCAGCTCTTTGTTGGTGACGCTGCCCCCTTTCCAGGACAGGGCGAGCTGCTCTGAAAGAGGGAGATGCTCTCTGAGTCAACCCCACACCCTCCTGCTGAGATAAGTGCCTCCACCGAGCTGCCTTTCTCGGGAAAACAGCTGCCGACAGATGCAGAAATGCCTTCAGACAGCGTGTAGGAGCCGGCTACTGTTTAGTGTTGTCCTCCGGGGGCTTTTCCCAGACGTTTTTTCCCAAGGGAAAATATTTACCAGGTCTTCCTGAGGGCTTCGTGCCCCCACCTCCCAATCACTTCAGGTACCAGTCCTGTAACAGCGTTCCCCACCCCAGCCCCGAACGAGACAAAGAGCAGCTCCATAGAAAGCAATTCCTCCCCAAACAAAACTGTATATTTTGAAGAGATAAGATCTAGAAAATATACCACAAGTAGACGCTTTTCCTAGACCGTTTCTGAGCTTCCTGAGGCTTCCCCAGGCACACAGAAATCCCAAGTGGAGCGGTAAATCACCCTCGCTGCTTCAGCAAGGGTAGGCATCATGCCAGACAATTTAAAACTTAATACCACAGGTAGAAAGCACAACTTTTTTACTTAACCAGAGTTCAGCGGAGTTTGTTTTGAGGCAGGTCTTAGTCCTCAAGCATCAAACCACGAGTTTTTAAAGCTACGTCATTACTATTGTGAATAATGGAGCGTGAGCCCAGCGCGCTTTCCCGAGAGCCAAGAAACACAGCCTTACGTTGAGGCTGGATATATTCTTTTGCTAAATTGCTCACTATTTTTAACCCTCAAGAAATGCTACTTCTAGACAGAAATTTGAGTAGGGTTTTTAAGTTTTGCCTGGTCTGGCGGTGCAGCGGAAAGCACAAGGCTCTCCCTGGCTCTCCCACAAAACAATGGGTTTCCCCTTTAGAAAAAAAAAAAAAAAAAGACCCTAAGCTTTTCCAACCTGCTTCCTAAGCTTTCCCATCCCAACACAAACAAAAGCCATGTGACCGCTGCAAAAGGCAGCCGACTGCCATTTACTTGTGGGCTGCGTCACCCGCCCCGCGCTCCAACAGCCGGGCAGCTCCAAAAAGATTTGCTAAATGCAAACAAGCCGGCGACACCAAATCCCATCCCATCCCCTCCCCTCCCCTGCTCTTCCCGGAGGTTACCCAGGCTGGAGCCACTCGCTGCCTGGCACAATCCAACCTCAAACGGCTGTTTTCATGCTCCATTTTGAAGCTTTCCCGCTCTGGCCGGAGCAGCTCCCCCCGCCAGGACCCCCGGCCAGGGAGGACACCAGCGAGTGCCAGCGCTCTACCTGCCCGGGGATGACTTCTGCTCCCCCAGGCAGCTTCAACTTTAAAGGTAAAGAGCAAAGGTGATCTTAGCCTCGTTTTCTGTACCGATTAAGTGAAAAGAGGTGTTTGCTGGCTGAGGAGTGAAATACTTTTCTCCCTGACTCATGCGACAACAGCGATTTTTCACATCTAGTGCTGCCTTCAGGTACCCCTTCCATCTCCAGCTCTTTGGGATGTGGATATCTTTGCGGTGTCTTTGGAAGGGACTTGCCCTGTGTGGCAGGACACCCCTTACCCGTGTCCAGAGCAATTTGCTTAGGCTGGCTCTAAAAGCCCTGGCCAGAGGAGCCAGCCTGCCGTGCAGTGCCTGCGTGGGTGCCTGCAGCTCCCCTGGCTAAACCACAGCTTGGCCTGAAGGAAAAGCTGGCGTGGAAATAAATCCACTTGCAAACACAGTGCTGCTCCCTTGAAACACCTGGGATCGCAGCAAAACTAAAGCACTAGCAAAGACAGACCCTTCTGTGCAGCCCCCCACGTGCCTTTCTCCGTGACTAGCTTGGAGAACAGAGTTTTAACAAGAAAATCTGCCTACTCTTGGAGGCAAAATACTTTATGATGGATGAAAACAAAAAGCAGGGAGTTGCACACCCCACGACTGTAACAGCAAGTCCTTCTGCTGAAGTTCCAGTTAGGAAGGTAATAGAGAACACCCAGGTCTGCCAAAAAGCTCCCTACGTGCCTAGCCCTGGATTTCCCATTACTGGAAGTAATTCACCTGCTGGCAACAGCTTTCTGCTCAAGCACTTGTTGAGCGTATCTTCACACTCAGACAGGGCAGGAGCAGGACACAGGAGGAATGAAGAGCCCCTGTGTCTCTGCCTGTGGGCTTTCCCACCTCCCCATCCCCTGGGAGCGATCAGAATTCCCCTGGAGCTACACCTGACTTCCAAAGAGACTCGGGGTTCAAACACCTTTTGTATAAACCAGTCCAGGAATCCTGGTTAAATCCACAAAGAGTTCACCTCTTTGGTATAAACCAGTCCAGGAATCCTGGTTAAATCCACAAAGAGTTCACCCCAGCTGCAGATTCCTGCTGTTCCAGAGCCAAGCTTTTAACTCCACCCTGCCCAAAGCAAACACTCACATTCCTGCCTTCCCTGCTAAACCGCCCCTGTCCTGAGGACTCCAAACCCCTCAGCATCCCTGAGCATCACAGGGGATGCTGCTCACAGCCTCTGACCCAGCGTCGGGCAGCCTTGGAGATGGCACTCTTTAAGTCCAAAACCTTTTTTTTTTTGTGCCTCTTTGCATTTCTTTTTGGAGGGAACCAAGCCTGTGGAGCTGAAAAGCCAGCAGCAGGCCGACAGCACCACAAAGCACATCCCTGTGCCACAAACCCCTGCGTTTCTTGGTCTCTTCTCCCAGGTAATTAGGGACAGAAGAAGAGGGAACGGCTTCAAGTTCCAACAGGGTAGGTTTAGACTGAACATCAGGAAAGAGTTTTTCACGGAAAGAGCGGTCAGACCCTGGAATAGGCTGCCCAGGGAGGGGGTTGAGACACCACCCCGAGTGTGTTTAGGAGCCGTTTAGACGCGGTGCTGGGGGATAGGGTGTAGGGGAGAGCTTTGAGGAGTGGGGTTGACGGTTGGACTTGACGGGTCTTTTCCAACCTGGATGATTCTCTGATCCTCTGAGTCCCCAGCCCCGCTCACGGCGAACGGGACAAACCCCGGACCCGCTGACCCGTCCCAGCTCTCGGTCCCCTCCCGTCGCGGCGCCAGCGCAGGGACACGGGGCAGCAGAGCCCCCCGACGGAGCCCGGCTCCAGAGGCAGAGCCGTGTCCCGGGAGGGCGAGACCCGCTCCCGCCCCCCGACCCGCTCTCTGTGGGGCTGCCGGAGATGTCTGCCGCCTCCAGAAACCCCCTCCGCAAACCCCGCCGAGCTTCCCCTCAGCACCGGGACCTCGGGCCCAAGCCCCGCAGGCCCAGCGGGCGGCCGAGGAGCGCGGGGGGGACCGGGGGGACCGTGCGACACCCCGACGAGAAGCACCATCCGCAGGTAAAACGCTCCGCCTGCCCCGGCCAAACACCCCCCGCCGCCCCCCAAGAGCGGACACCCCGGGCT